>VUQI01002331.1:37347-75310 GCA_015106735.1 Paratilapia polleni | reverse complement strand
CATTTTATTCTATTTTATTATGTTTTGTGTTTTTAATGTACTTTTTTAAAACATTTTTTTACTTTTTTTTTTTTTTTTTTTTTTTTTTTTTTTTTTTTTTTTTAAATTCCTTTTAAGTCGTAGCACTCACATTAGACCGCTCCCAGTGTTCAAACCAGCCGGGAGCCCAGCAGCCAACCGAGATGCAGAACTCTACGCTCCCTATAGGACTCCTCCCAGAGCTGCCTCCTCAACCAACAGCAGCAGCTGCAACTCCAGCCCCACCTCTAGGTATCAAGCATAGATGTAGCTCGGGCAATGTGCAGCGTAACCACTAGTGAGTGGGTGGCTGGATTAGGCTCAGACCGTTATCATTTCCTCTCTTGCAGCTGGCTGGGATTATATTGGTCATGATTTGGCTGGACCTGGGATTAATGAGGATTTAATAAGGCAAATGTCTGAATATGGTACCCAGACAGTGACCCCACTGACTGGGGCTGAGTCGCAACTAGAGGGAATGCACATTGGTTTGGCAGAAGAGGGTGATAAAATTTTCAGACTAGCAGAACAGAATCACCCGAAGCTCAAAAATGTTTGGTGCCACTGTGAATTTCTAACATGGTGCTTCAGGCTACAGATTATTGGAAAGGCTTTGTTTGTTGGCACCTCAGCCCTACATAAGATTTGACTTTAAAAATCCCCTCTCAGCAGTCTAAATGATAGATGCTGAAACCTCAGCCCTTTGAGTTTATGAGCAGAAGTAGAATCTGTCCTGTTTTTCATGGTTGCAGCTTCCATAAATGCATCATAATCTTCTAGTCCTGTTGCAGTAAGACATGCCATTTGTCAGGATTCCTGTGCCTGGCTAAGTGTCATGTGACATCTCTTCCTCTCACATGCTACCTTCTCCTGGGCTGTGTCTATTTCAGGGAGGGATGCAGCATTTTTGCATCAAAGCCTCGAGTATCCCAGGTTGCTAGGATATCGTGCTGGTGGAAGAGAGGGGCTTACGTGCTGCTTTACATATCATCCAAATCCACCCACTCACCCTTTTTAGGGAAAAAAAAATAAAAAATCAGGAATCCTTTTATCGGTTCTCTTTGAGCATGATGCAACACTGATCTAAGGATATGTAGGGGACATTTGCATTTGCTAATGCAGTTTGTTGTAGATTATGTTTTTTTCCACTAAGGTGATTTCTTTACTTGCTAACTCTGCTTGTATTCAGCATTTTAGGATTTTAAGTCTCTAGCCTGCATGCCAGTAATCCTGTGTCAGACAGTAATTCCAGGCTTCAGGGAGCATCTGCCCTGACAGCACTCTGAGCTGGACTAATTACATTCTGTGGGGAGAATTTAGCTTTTAAGTTTCAAATTGGTGTGTTTTCTGCTGTCGTTTCAAAATGTCTGCTTGATGAATGACAGACAATCAGTTCTAGAGGTGTAAACGTCTACCAGCAACCTCATTTCCTTTTCTTTCTCTCTCTCTCTCTCTCTGCCCAGCAGAAGGGCAGGTCTGGGCCGCTACCACTCGTGTGGCGACAACCATGGAATCAGACCTCCAAACCCCGAGCAGTACCTCACCCCTCTGCAGCAGAAGGAGGTGGCTATCAGACACCTGAAGACCAAACTGCTGGAATCTGAGAACAGAGTTCGGGACAGGTTAGCAGCACAGTGGCTCCTGTCATCTCGAGCTGTTCGTGGTTTTAAGACAGGATGACGGAGGTCGTACAAGGGGGAAAATGTGCTGCTGTAGTCCTGATGTAATGCCTATGTGCTGCAGCTCTACTCAGTACTAACATCTTGTGAAGTCTTAACCCACCAGAAAAGGACTGTTACATAAGATCAGTGCAAATTTTTTTTTAAAACCATACACAACAATCCATGCTTTTAAAGTGTTTCTTGATTCATATACTGTTCTTTTAACAATAGCTTGACAGATTAAATGTCACTGCTAAAGACTTAAACAGGAGGAATTGGCCAAAAATTAAAATATGCTATCTTAATTTCAGATGACCAATCTTTAGAAATCTTTTTTTTACAATTTATTTGAATGTATACTCAAACAAAAAGCAGGCATAGTAGGAAATGGCATTGTGAGGTTTAGAAGGGTTATAAACTTTGGGAGCTAGCAGGCTACACAAGTAGCCACAAGAAGGAGATATACACCATATAAACAAAGTACTGGGCCACACCTCTGAATCTTGGAATTCAGGTGTTTTTAGTCCCAATGCCACAGGTGTGTAAACTCGAGCTCCTACCCATGTAGTCTGCCAAACATTTGTGACAGAATGGGTCCTTCTAAAGAGCTCACTGAATTCCAGCACGGTACTGTAATAGGATGCCGCCATTGCAGAAAGTCGGTTCGTGAAATTTCTTCCCTCCTAAATATTGCATGAGCAACTGTAAGTGGTATTATTGCAAAGTAGAAGTGTTTAGGAACCACACGATCTCAGCCATGAAGTGTCAGACCATGTAAAGTTCCAGAGCGGGGTCACTGTGCTGAGGTGCATAATGTGTAAAAGTCGCCAACACTCTGCTGAATCAATAACTGCAGAGTCCCAAACCTCCTATGACATTAACATCAGCACAGAAGCTGTGCACTGGGAGCTTCATGGCATAGATTTGCATGGCCGAGCGGCTCCTGTAGATGTAATGTGTAGGTGGCCCAGGACTTTTGTCCATAAAGTGTATCCCTCTGTTCTAATGGTAAATGTCTAACCTCATAAACACACACAGCGGTGGGGAGTAGCCGCAGCCTTCCTCACTGCTACTAGTCTTTGTGATAAGCTAACCTATCTGTAGCTTCGAATTTGGCATATAGACAAGAAAGTGGCATTTCTTTGCAAATCCATGACGAAGTGCACAAATGTGAATTATTTGTGAAATATGTGAACTATTCCTTTTTAAATTACTCTGGATATTTTCCTCTTTCTTTATTAGAGAGACTGAGATTGAGGAGCTTAAGGCCCAGCTTAGCAGAATGAGGGAGGACTGGATTGAAGAGGAATGTCACCGGGTGGAGGCTCAGCTGTCCCTCAAAGAAGCACGCAAAGAGATCAAACAGCTGCGTCAGGTGGTAGAAACAATGAAGAGCAGCCTGATGGAAAAGGACAAAGGAATACAGAAGTACTTCATTGACATCAACATCCAAAACAGGAAGTTGGAGTCCCTGCTGCAAAGCATGGAGCTTGCCCAGAGTGGCGCCAACCTCCAAGATGAAAACACACTTGACTTTATGTGTGACAGCCCTGATGGCAGCGGGAAGAAGCTGGTGGGGGATGAGGAGGGTGCAATGGAGCTGGGAGACCAAGGAGCAGAGGCAATGGCAGACAGCGGGCTGCTGGCAAATGATGAGATGGCAAACAGAGCGGACATTTTGGAGAAGGTCTTCATGTCCACTGCAGTGGATTTCAGTCAGGACTCCAGTAGCAAGCTGAGGGCCAATGCAGAGTCTGGGCCCGGGGTGTCTGCGCTGTCAGAAGAGATTGGTACATCTCCTGCACCCCAGCCCCCTCTACCATACACACCTCCGCAGCAGAACACAGAAGACAAAGAAGTCCAGACCGATGAAACGCCCATGTCTGCAGACCTGCAGGCTCTGCTCTTTCAGCTTCTGAAGTTCCATGGGCTTCCAGGAGGAGATGCAGCTCTATCAGCCTCGAGTAGTCTTCAAGCGTTCCCAAACCTACCCGTGTCCACTTGCACCACCACCAAACGGCCTGACTCAACACCTTCCAAACCCAGCACGATTCCAGAGAGCCCAGACACCTCTGCTGATTCTGGCACATGTTGCTCGGAGCCTTCAGAGAGCAGACGATTCATGGAGGAGCTGGACTTTACTGTTGGTGAGGAGGAGCCTCGTCTGTCACCGGGACTGGATGTGGTCGGCAAGCGTTATTGGAGCAACAGCTTCCTGGTGGATCTGGTTGCAGTAGCGGCACCAGTGTTGCCCACAGTGGCTTGGCTGTACTCGCGGCATGGTGTGGATGGAAGTGCTCCGGTGTACAACATTGCTGCCCTAATCAGGGGCTGCTGCATCATGGGATTGCACTCACTTCGTCACATTGCTCACAGGCCTGATGCGTAATGGCTTCTAACCTGCATGCAAACCCCTGACCTTGAACTAAAAGCACTTAAGCATCTTTTCAAGAGTACTCGTGACATCTTTGAACACTTGATATCAATGCAGTTATTTTGGTTCCAGCACTGTTATTTTGCACTGTACAGTTACAATGAGGTGAAGCTTATTGGTGACATGGAAGGGATTATTTATAACAGGGTTTATTTATTTATTTATTTATTATTTACATGTATAAGCAGATCATCTGGGTAGATGGTTGTGTGTTATCATAGTCCTGTGGTGTCCCTAGCTGTTGTTTAATAAAAGTTCTTTGTCAAGATGAGAGATTTTCAGGAGGTGAAAGCCTGAATGCTAGTTTCTGTTTGATGGGTTCTGAAATCTGTTTCCTTAAACCTTCAGCCAAAGCTTTAATGTAAGTTCACGGTTTTGTGAATTTTGTTTCCCCCTCACTCTGGGTGTAGAGCTTTACTTGGTACTGCCTGTGTATTGTTCATAGAAGTTGATGCTTCAAAGCAACTGACACTTGTTATGTGCCTGAGCAATGTGCAATACTGGTAGTTTACATCAAATGTCCTTGTATCTTTGTTATTAAAGCATGATAATTCTGGCCATCTTAACGATTCTTTTTTTTTTTTTTGTTATTAGAAAGGTTTGTTGGGTTTGGGGGACTTCATAGAAATACTGCTCAAGCCTGACTTATGTAAGGAGCCTGTTCCAGGAGCAAAGACTGGGAGTTTCCTCATTTGTGCAAGTTGTTCACATAAATTAAGAGGGGGGAGAATATCTCATCTGAATCCAAGTGCCAGCAAGCAATGTGTTCTCATGATGGCTCATCTTACATAAAAGCTTTCTTGGGCTGTGACTTCAGATGTCCCCTGGGTTGTGGGTCTGACTGTAGAGTGCATTAGATCTACTTTAGTGGGATCTCTCAGAAGCTGTTAAATGTAGTCGATGCCCTTACACCAGTAAAAAAAAAAAAAAACTGGGTCAGTGCCAGCGCAGCTGTGAGTCTACGTAGAAAAGCTACATAAGTCTCTAGTCATTGCACAATATCCATCGTACTCAATGAAAATTAAAGCAAAAGCTGATTAAGTCTACATGAGCTAACATTTGCCTATTTCCAGCTGAGCGGAAGTCCACTTCCACTCAGCCGTATGGAGAGCTATCTTAACGTTGCATAACCATGACTCCTCTGTTCATAAGAGTGAGTCATCCGATGCTGTAATCCCCACACCAGTCTGAGGATGCTAGATTAAATGAGTGGGCAGCACTGGTTTGAGTGTGAGGTCACACCAGTCTTACAAGAACACTAGATGTGACTCTGCACCCACGTGGCTTGTTCCCTTTCTGAAGACCGATGACGTGCATTTTCCCTTTTTGAAAGTGGGTCAGTCTCTGGGAGGTTTGGCAGGCAGGCCGGCAGAGTCCCCAGGCAGATGGGACTGACATCATTGTGATAGAGGTCAGATGAGTGATGACAATGGTCTGTCTGCAGGCCAACTTGGTGTCAGACTATGTTTTGATATTGGATTCTTCAGGCACACTGATGCTTTAATCAAATGCTTAAATGATGATGATGATGGTTAGAAGAAACAATACGTAACATGGTAATCATCCTAGTTAAGCATATTAGCATGCTAATATTTCCAAAACAGCCTAAACACTACAGCTGAGGCTGGTGGGAAAATCAGTTCTGCAGGTAAAAGATCAAAGAACAAAGTACTGGGCCAATTTTATTTTAACCTGATGGTGTCAGGAGTCAGTCAGGGATAACAAAGGTTGATCATGGTTCATCCTCTGGGGACTATTACTGTCAATAACAGGTTTTAAGAGATTTCAATGTGGGATTGAGTTGTTCACCCTCTGACGGACAGCTAAAAACACTCCAGCATGGTAAAAAAAAAAAAAGCCTGAACATAAACGTTGTACCCATAAAACGGGATAATTACCTTGACCACAATGGTTGTTGGATTCAAAGTTGTTTTACAATACACATATCAGGCATAGCCAAAGTTATTCTCATTTGGAGGTATGAATCAAATTTTATTAAAAACCTGTGTAAAACTAATACAGCAGGTATGCAATTTGCTAACTCTGGACTCATTACTCCACATCAGCCTTAGTTTGTGGTCAACCACTGCCATTTTACTATTAAGCATGAGCAAAAACAAGGGATTTCAATGATTCAATTCTGGGGAAAAAAAAAAGAAAAAAAAAAGAAAAAGAAAAAGACGTGCAAAATTAAAAAAGAAAAACATTACATGCAGCTTTTCTCAATGAAAACGAGGAAAAGAGCATTTCCAAAGAAAACAAATCCATAGTTTGCTAAATGCCCTTGAAACAAACCCTGCTTTAAATTTAATTCTTAAAACTAGTCACGCACTAATTATTTTCATAATCATTTTATCATTCCAATTTTAACAGATTTTGTCAGTGAATCATTGATCAATAATATTAACCCAGATACACCTTCTTTGACTTGCTTTGCACCATTTATCATAAGTCATGGACCAACACATATTGTATCTGCACCTGCCAATGTTTCCATGACAACACTGACTGGGAATTTCATTACAGTGACGTATAACAAGATGCTCAGTCAGAAGCATTTACTTAAAATGATGCTGCTAGGAAACATTTATCTTTCATCCCATTATTGGCCAAGATTACTGGTCTGAGATTCCACTGTGATGATGATTCATGTTTTATAAGAACTGTGTCTGCGCAGTAAGTTGATCAACTATTAAAGAGCAAGATTCCCTCCTCCAAGATAAAACGAAAAAGAAGCATCGATCACTGGGTATTCTCCTTCAATATCAAAGGCTGACAAAGGAGAGCGAATGGCAGCTCTACAGCCATGAGATTACCATAGGAACCCACAGCTAACATCTGTAGTCTGGCTACATTCTACCACCATTTATCCACACACAGTTTGAAAATCTCCAGCCTTCATTTTAATGCAGGTTTCTAGCGTAATAAGGGCAATATAGCACAGGGAGATAATGTGAAATATAAAAGCAAAATTCATAAAAAAAAAAAAAAAAAGAAGAAGAAAAAAAATCAGTTCTCAGAGAATTAAAGACATAAATATAAAAACACAATTATCAAGCAAACCAAGGGATATCACTGGTCTTCAGTGATGCACAAAATAAATTACACCTTTTTGTCTTTTGAGGTCATAAAAAAAGACAAAGAAAGGGAACTGTAGTCCCTGTGTGAGTTTCAACAGGTAGCATAGGTACCGGTTTATTTACAAATGTCCCTGGGAAAATCTAAAACAGGACATTTTCCCACAGATTTAATCAGAATCTTCTAAACCAGCTTCTAACCTTTAACCAAAAATCATCTGGATGGTATAAACACAACTTTCCCTTAAAGACCAAAATGACCCTGCCACATGAACAGTGAGAATACCCGCTGCACCATCTGCCCTCAAGACTGATGTATGTTATACTGCTGCAGCTGAAAAACACACCAAAATGGCTGCTGGTGGAAAAAAGGAGGAGGAGGACAGTTTGCTAACACATAAGAGGTGTACGGTAAGAATCCTGGTTGGTTTGGTGACTTTAAAGACAGAGTAATGACTGAGCTAGTGTCTCTGCCCCCACCCCCAATTCCTGTTGCTCAAAACTGAGCCTCTGTAAAAATGTTACGAGAGCTTGACGGCAATCTTCTGCTCCTTCTTCATCATTCTCTGAGCCTCTTTCTCCATCTTTTTCCTTTGCTGCTCCATGAAGCGCTTCTCTCTCTCTGCCATCTTTTGTTGTCTGTTTAAAAAAAAAAAAGGGCAAGACAAACAGAGGACTGTAAGCAATGTCACTGCAGAGCATGTCAACAAAAGCTAGGTCAGCTGAGCCTGGGGAAAACAAAACCCTGCTCCTTGTGCCGCTGCTGATGAAATATTAGCAAACACTGTCACCTGCTGGCCATGAAATGAATATACACATTTAGAAAAATGGTGGGCACAGTTAGTTGTGGGATGGAGTGTAAGGCTCCATCAAGTTGTGTGTGATAAAAATAAACAAATAAGAATATTCTTATGCAGCTATGTTACTGTGCAGATAAAATAATGCAAGTAAGCAAAGACAAGAAAAGAAACCCCAAGAAATCAGAATAAATAAAAAACTGATCCATGCATAAAGTAGAAGATTTAAAACAAATATTAAATAATGATTAAATCCAGTAATACTACTGCTATTAACCTGCTATATTAATCACTTAACCATCTAGATTAAGAATTTCTTTTGCAAGACTCTCCTGGGCCCACATAGGAAGCATCAACCTAGCTGTTAATGCTTAATGTTTCTCAACAGCAGGAGAAACTCTCTTGCCATAAGGCAACAGTGCTCACCACTGAGCCACACTGCCGCCCTAAGTTTTGTGAACAGGTGATCCAGCTGTGTGGCACGTCATAAATAACTGATGTCGCTAAAGACTGAAACCGTGAAAGCAAGGATTTCTCAATAGGCATTTTGGACACCTATGTCCTTGCTTCCTTTCCTCGCTGGAAGGAGCAAAGACATGAAGAGATGCAAGTGATGGAAGTGAGGAAATACATATGTTAGCATAACGTTTGAGCACTTTTTTTCATTTCACACACCGTTTCTTCCCCGGTCTGCAAAAAGAAAATAAAAATCTGCATTCTACAGGAGGCATCTACCTGGGGAAATAGGTTCCCCATTTAGATGACAGTTAAGAAATCCTACTATAACCTGGTGAGTGTGAATACAAGGATTGTGAATAACGTGAAACTGTATTTTAGCTTTTACCACTGTGACAGTTTTTCTTTTATCTATTAATTTGTTAAGAAGAAAATACAGACAAATGGTTGATAGGTGGCCATGTACCCTGTTGTGGTGTATTCTTCAGTCTTTCCTGCAACCAAATCTGGGTTTAAGGGAGATTATGTTGAAAATGTACCTTGACAGGTTTAATGTGACATTTCATTTTCTCCTTTTGACATATTAAAAAAACAAAAAAAACAAACAACAACAAAAAAAAAAAACACAACTCCTGCTCTTGATCCTAATGTTGTTTTATAACTGGTTGGTTATGGTGGCAAACTGGTATTTGCTGTGTACAGAAACAGATGCACTCTTGACCCATTTACCTGAGCACCTCCTCTGCCTCCCAGGCAGCATCAGACTCATCCTCCCAGGCATTTGTGTCCTCTTGCCAGTTGTCCATTTCACCCAGTTCAGCCTGTGCAAACAGATAATTTGCAGTCATACACAGGTATAATACTAGGTCTACAGCAATTCTATAGCTTTTCATGTATTAAACATACTTTACTTCACACATGAAAAAATATTGTATACTACATCAGAATTTAATTAAACAATAGAAAAAACAATTTGCTGAAGGCTTATAAAGTCATTCTGACATATGGGTGTGTTCTTACATTCAATTTCTGCGGCTTTAATAAAGTTCTTTACAAGCCTAACTGCTGAGAAAACAAGTTTTGCTTTCCCTTCATATCCAACACCCTCTCCTACATAATTACAAAATTATTAGCATACAGAGTGTATAACCTACTGCATATATTATACACACAGGCGGAGGGTTCCTACAACAGTGTAACTCACTGAGGGGGGAATGAAGGTCATCATGTCCTGAGAGGCTGCCAGTCTGCTGGAGAATCCTGCTGAGCCATCAGGCACCAGGTAGTTCAAAGGCTCCCTTTTCTTCAACACAATCTTCAATGCAGAAATAGAAAAGAAAGGAGAGGAGCTCAGACTTGAACTAAAGTTCTTAATGCTGCATTGCTGCTCAACTATTAACAGGAAAGAAAAGCCAAAGGTGAGGACAAGAGATATTCAAACAGTCCAACTGTTACACTGGAAATATTGAAAACAGGAGAACATAGCTAACGTCGTCCTATCAAAAAAATATCTTCTGTCTAGAAATTACAAAACACAACATTTTACAAGCAGTTCAGTTCTGCACTGAAACTTTTTCTAACAACAGTGGCTGCACAAGCTCTCAGAGTATCTATCTATATCAAAAGAAGACGTTTTTAACCAAACACCATGGGTTTGGATCTCGAGGAACATGTATTTAACATTCAAACAACATTAATAGCAAAATCTCTTACACCAGTTACGGACTGGTGACTCTATAAAGTCACCAGGTTGGGTATGCGATTTTCTAAAACTGACATTTTTCTTAGACATATTTTCCGACATGGATGCATTTAAGATTGTTGGGAGAAAAAAGGGTAACCTTTCCCTTTAAAGCAGCAACTTTTTTTCCTTAAGTATTTGGAGCTTCACTCTGTTTTGTATTATGTTTACTGAAGGCAAACACAACAGTCATGTCTTTGTGTTTTCTGTGGCAGTTCTTCCTCATCTACAACTATGACTGCTTCTGTTTCTCCGACATTGTGCTGATGTGGACTGCTCTTGAGTTACATTAGTTAAAATTGTAAGATAGGAGAGGAGCCAATCCCATTAGCCCATTACAACTTCCACTGTATACTTAAATGTGGACCTATTATGCTTTCCCTTATTTTCTGTCACATATAAACTGATATAATGGTGGATGCTCGAAAGACATGGTCAAAGTTCACCACAAATAATGAGGTGAGCCACAGAGGTGAAGTTTAGTTTCTTCAAAGACAGCTTTAAAAGGTTATACAGTCTCACCTTCTTTGATATTACTGGGGCTTTGACTTGTCTGTGCACATACCTTCTGTGTTTTCCTGATGGTGGGAGCCATGTCTTTGAAGTAGTCAGGCTCTTCATCTACATCATTGGGTGAAGGAGAAACATTACCATTGCCTCCTTCAATCTTAATACTTGTAGGAGCCTCTTCATCCCAAGAGCTCCATTCCTCAATCTCTGGCTGTGCAGACCAAAGAAACACAATAGTGCCTGAAAGTTATTTGCATGTGAAAACACTCAAATTTTGTCTGCTGTACGGCAGCCTCTGAACTTCTCAGAGCAGTTGCTGATGATTGCTGCAGCACTTACCTGTTTTGGTACAGATGATGAAAAATCCACTGTTGTCGGGAGAGTTATTTGATCACCACTGAGCTTGCGGCCCCTTCCAGTCCTGTATTAAATAATACAATTATAATATCTATTATTCTAAAAAGGAGAAACTGCCCATTACCAAACACCAACAACAAATCTCTTTGGTGTGCAGTGTGAAAACCTGAGTTAAAAACTCTGCCTTTAAGTATTACAACTGCACCTAATTGTGGTGCAGATGTATTCAAAATCTTTAGTAGATGCTGTGAGTTTCATAGAGGTACAAAGTTAGTTTTTTATTCATATCTGCAAATAAGCAAAGTAATGTTGACTCAAGATAAGATAAATGGCACATACGTGCAGTAATGGACATTGTATTTGGGCTTACCTGCATATCAACCTTTTAAAAAAAGAAAGCAAGGTGGCTAGGCATGTGCAGATCTTAAATAGACGAAACTGAGAGATGGCCATGATGAAACCGAGCTGGTGGGAAAGAAAAGGGAAAATATTAGAATTTGACTTTACAAGTACGAAGATGTCTTGTCTTGTCCATCTGGCTCTGTAACAAAGCAGATGAATATTTACATAGGGCTGCATGAAAAAATGTGCTGGCGTATATGAACATTATCTTCCTGCAACCCACTCATAATCTTCAGAGCCCTAGCACGAGCCTCTCATTGGAATACGATCCTGTGTTTATTGGCCATAGCACAAGATCGAGCTAATGCTAACGTTAACAATACGAGTTCCTCCTTCATAAACGCAACCGAGCAGCGCCTACATATTAAAAATTGCACGTCTTTGCCATCACACAAATATAAACTCACCTTACAAGATGTCGATAGACAGTATGCAAGGCAACTGCTTCCTTCTTGTGTGACAGAAGAGACAAGTTCATTTATTTGCTAACCGTTGCTTGCTAGCTTAGCCCACAGGAAAACATATTTCTGAACCCTTTAAAAGCCTTCCTAAGACAACACATTGGCGGTGACAGTTTAATTCACTGTCATGTCAAAGCAATGGATGCAACAGCTCCGCAACCCAATTTAGGTTCATGACAAAACTCCTAAATTTGTGTCGTCGCTCGTCTCTGTACCATGGCTGCCATCTTTGAACTGGGAGGAGCAGTAACAGGGAAGCGTGATGGTGCTGCATTCAAGTGCTGTTGGGAAAAATGGGAGAGTAACGAATGACTGTAAGGATTTGAATTCGTGTCAGAGTTACTAACTTCATATGAAGATAGTTGATGTACTTAAGTAAGTATACATAAAAAAATCCCATATTATTTATGCTTTGAATAACTATTATAGGGTACTCAAGGGATGGACAAGTATATTAAAAAATAAGTTTGCATATTTCAATTTATACATATTCATATCACTGTCCGTACTGGTAAATATCGATAAATACATTTTTAAAGCTTTTACAGAAATACACCTCTCCGTTATATTTATGAAATATTATCGTCTTGCTATTTTCAAGCCATGGTTTGTAAACCGAACGCACCGTGACGTCATCACAAAGTACCCAATCAATACACGACTCCAACGGAAGTGGCATATTTGAAATCTGGCAGTTGAAATCGAGCTTTTTTTGGCTTTGCTATGTAAAGTCTACTCTAATTCTCGTCGGAAGAGACTTTTTCGTGGCAAGCCTAAATACGGTGAGGTGTTTTTCGCTTGACCGCACTTAAATTTGATGTTTTTGAAAATGTTCTAATACGCGTTCAACTTCATTTGAGAGCGCGAGGCCTTAGCAGAGGGGCACGTTTGATTTCTGGCCAAATTGTCTTTAACAAAAAATTGCCCCATGCTAGCTAGCCAGCTAACTGAGCTACCTCAGATTGTAAACACGAAACTTGCTGCGTTTATAAGCGAAAAACACGTCTTTAATTTGTCAACGAGATTATTTCTTGCTGCTCAGCAACTGTGTGCATGCGTGTGTGTGTATATACATATATATTATACATACATATATACACACGTGTGTGTGTGTGTGTGTGTATTATTTATGTATGTATGTATGTATGTATGTATATATGTATGTGTGTGTGTGTGTGTGTGTATATATATATATATATATATATGTGTGTGTGTGTGTGTGTATATATATATATGTATATGTGTGTGTGTATATATATATATGTATATGTGTGTGTATATATATATATATGTATATGTGTGTGTGTGTATATATATATGTATATGTGTGTGTGTGTATATATATGTATGTATATGTGTGTGTGTGTATATATATATGTATGTATATGTGTGTGTGTGTATATATATATATATGTAATTGTGTGTTTGTGTATATATATATATATATATGTGTGTGTGTGTGTGTGTATATATATGTGTGTGTGTCTGTGTATATATTTATACGTGTGTGTATGTGTCTGTGTATATATATGTATGTGTATATGTGTGTGTGTGTGTGTATCTTTTAGTAATTTCTCCCCGTTCTCCCAGTAAGACTGTCAAGCTTAATGGCTCAATGTTGTACTTTTTCAATGTCAGTGTCCATTTATTCTCATGTGCATGTGCTGTAACTGTCAACCTCATATTTAACACACCAAATTAAAATGTCAAACATCTGTCTTTAAAATTATAAATTGCTGTGTTGAATTTATGGTTAAAGTGCATTGTTTAAAAAAAAAAAAAATTCATTAAATAAATCTTCTGAAGACCCCACAGTTTACTGCAGTGTATTTTAAATATATGCCAGTTTATCACCAATGATAACACCAAGAAAAAAAGTGAGCAAAGGATCAGAATGCAAACCAGACTCATCTCTCAGGGCTGGGCTTGATTCCATTAGGTAAACATTACAAACATTCAGGACCTCCAACTCTCTATGGCTCAAAAGTCGGTGTGTGATGCTAAAATACAATCTGCTATCCCAGACCACTCTGTACTGAATGCACAATTAGAGTATACTAAAGAGCATGAACTGCCTTTCATGTGCCATCTCCGTAATCGCACTTTGCACAGGGGGATATGAGTCTCCCAAGGAAGCCAATCCTTCTATATCCCTGCGTTTTCTGTTACCCAGATATCTGCAAAGGGAACTGCCACCTTACACCACCTTTAACGCCAAAGGCTTTGAAGACAGCTAATTTCCATACTAATTTCTTTCTTTTCTTCCCCCCCTCACCATAATTCCAGACCAGGCACGAGGCAAGAAGACATGTGTCGCTTGATCTAATGGTGGGGACTAATTGCATTCTGGGATACATGCCTGGAATTCAAAATGTTCAACAAAAAAGCATGTTGTGCAAGCAGACCACATACAACATCGAGACAATTAATAACCCTCCTTCAGGGAAGAAATTTTGGACTGTCCGGCCTCCCAGAGGACTGCACTGCTGCCTTTATTGATATCTGTGGTCAGATAGAGACAGGCCTGCCATCCCCAGGCAGCATGACTCCACTGGGGCTCCACTGTGACTGGACTGTTATGAGGCCAACTTAGCCAGCCTGCTCCAATCATAGGAGCACAAACAAGCTCCTAACCACACTGAATGCTAAGCCAGATCAGTCTCGGGGGTGGTTTGTCAGGTTTTGCAGGGATAACATAGCATGAGATTATTTTTTCTCTCTCGCTCACTCTCGCTGTCTCTCTTCCTCTATTTCTATCTCTGTGTCTGTTATTTTGAATTCACATGTCTCTGAGGAGGAGAATGCCTTTTCGACACATGCTGACACGCACACACTCACATCCATACATAGCGGGATAGACACAAATGTGCCTGTGTGGTTACACCCACACACGCTCTCACCTCCTATCTCCCCTCAACACAAGCAGCCAAAGCGTTCAAGGTCTCCATTTATATGGTTCAGATATGGTTCAGCTGTGAAATTAAGATGAGGTGTTGACAAGCTAATGTTGAAATAACAAACCTACTAATTTGCGGCTAGCCTTCTGTAGCCTGTGCCATCAAATGTTCCTCAAGCCCAGTATTAGGGTGATGAAGTGTAACATGTTAAACTGGCACGATCATGGGGCGAAGTCCTCTGGTGGCACATGATGAAAAGCAATAAATACGACCCTCCCTCATAACTACTGCATCTATCACACAGACAACATATGGATGCCTGCAGGGGTGGTTGTGCTTACCCACCGGGGGTTTGCTAACAACACTGTCATGGTCACTATAAAAAGAAATGTGATTTGATTTTTAAAAAAACCCTACTTTTTCACCCAAAGGAAGTCAACATTTGTTAAAGTGAGACTATAATCCCACTAAGGTTTCTGTCTTGAGCAAAAAATCAGTGTAGCTGTTTTGCTAGGTGTGTTTAGGAGATGGAGACAGAAAGAGGCTGTCCATGCACATGAAATGTGTGCATGGTCGTGTTGTGGAGGGAAGTGTTCATCTGTGAATATAGCCTCATTGTCGCTTTTTACAGCACGCCGTCCAGTAAGGCTAGTCAGGATTTAGAGTATTACCACGGCTAAGTCAGGCGCAGCAGCTCAAAACATTTTTGGATATTAGATTAGATGGACAGATTAGAGGGGAATAAAAAAAAGGCCAACAATATGTTTTTCTCTTCTTGGCTCCCCAGGCTGGGAATACAAAGATCAATCAACACATTTACTTAACACTGGCATATGTCACCACCTATTAAATGCAGCTAATCACGGCCACGCATGGACCATTTCAAAAGCACAGCTAGACGTAGTGACCATGACGTCTCCGTTCACTGCTTCACTCTGAGGGGGTGAAAAAGGTACACAGCCAAACTAATTTGTCTTGACGAGAAAACAGCTGTAAACACCCCCAAGGGGGGGCGACGAGATAAGTGCCATGTTGTTGAGATGGTATCAGATGGCGACAATGTCCCACCCAGGCACCACACACCATTTTCAGGTGTTCTATCCACCATGTTGTGCCTATTAATCAGAGCTGACACTGAATAAACACAGCAGCACAAAGCTAATTGACCATACGCCACGTGAACACGTGTTCACAGATCCTGTCTATTGTCCATGCAGAGCCTTAGTTTTGTGTGGCTTTTTTTTGTTTCTTATTTATACTTTTTGGTTTCTTGAATAGGCCTAGACCTTCTAACAAAGACAACTGATTTTGCACACTGGGGTAATCAGATCAAAAGGAAATCTCTGGCATGGTATTGTGCCTGTGATTGCACCTATTGTGCTTCATGCTATGGAAACAGGGAAGGGATGCTAAATATCATGATTTAAAGGATCAAGAATTCATAAACATGAAGCTCCAAAATTTGTAATCAATAAGGCAGATTTGATCCAAATCGCCCTGACTCAAAGAATATTTCTTTACCGGCTCAAGTTGCCTAAAGCATTCATAGCTGTAAAATACTTGATTTCCCAATACAGAAATGTTTAAAAGAATGCTGCTCAGAGGTCAATCCTTGTCAAGGGAAAAAGAAAAATGTTACAAGAAGCACTTTGTTGATTTGGGAGAAATACTACTATAATGGCAAATATCAAGACTCATGCAAGGCTGAAAACAATCTGTAAAGCATGCCCCGCTTTTTCTAAATGGATCTCCTGTAGGCAGAGATGAGAAAATCAATAGGTGAACCAAAATTTTCACTGTATGTCTTCTACCTTTTTTTTCTGAATATATAATTTATCTCATTAATTGCTGTTTGTCTGTTTCACATTCTGCAGCTCCTTAAACATTTTCCACAAGCATATTCCTTTATTATCCAGCTTGCAGGACTACACGTATGTCTATATTCAAAATTTTAAAAGAGAAAAAGATTATCAGGCAAACTAGAATGGGAACAAACTGTTTATATTTCACTTCACTGGACTTTGTAAAACTAACTCTATTATACTTTAATTTTACAATGTGAATTTAGACAAACACAATTCAAAAACGTCATACAATACAGTGAATTGCTAATTTTCTAAAACTGTAATTCCAGTTGAACAAAAAGCATTTAAACTGCTATTTATCATACAGACGTTCAAACAGAAACCATGAGAGCGCATTTGGCTCTAAACATGAGAGGACTGTAACAAAGTCTGTTAATTGCCATCTAACAGCATAAATAGCTAAACCAATTATGCACAAATAGAACAAGCTTCTCTTAAATATATTTCATTCAGAAGCAAATGGGTCATTGGGTTACTAATTATTAATTGTTTAAACATCAACAAACTGCATATTAAACTGATGCAGCTTTTGATGATCCGGAGCCCCACCAACCAACCCTGCAACTTCAAACAGCCACATTCAACAATTCTTTCATTCATTTGCATCTGTATATAACACGTCCATTCTAATACGAGGCCATCTAAATCCATTTTCTGCTGTGTTGGGAAAAGCAATGAAACAGCTGTATTTTCATTAAACCTGAGGGAGGCTATTCAAGAAAGCCTTGGACATTTCAGAGGGACACATCAGATCAGATATGTGAACATTAACACCAGCTCTTAAAGAATGAGGAAACATTTATGCTCAAAACGTTTGTCAGCAAAAGCCATAAAGTCAAGTTTTATCATATATATATATATATATATATATATGCTAACACTTCAGTAGATAAGAAAGCAAAGTACCCTAAAAAGACACAAAATACTTGCAGAAATACTTGTACTTCATTTCCACTCAATCATTTGCGGAGAAGTAACTGGGAGGGGGAAAAAATGGTATTCAGTGGTAATAGAAGGAATGACATAAAGCCACTGTAATCAGTTAATGTTTTTGGTAAACTTTGGATTCAAAAAAAAGTCCCACGCCAGCCACCAGCATTTCAGGAAAAAAAATTTGCTGAAAAGCATAAAACAAGCCCATTTTGCTGTTGCATTGTATGTGCAGCCATGTTGGTGAGCCCAAGGGACTGTGTGAACACTCAGATGGATGGTCAGAGTTGGTACTAATTGATGTATCATGGACAGGCACAGTGTGGAATGGAGTGGAGGGCGTATCGTCATTGACGAGAAGTCCATAGATTAAGCTTGTCAGTTCCCCTTCCTTTTTATGCCTCTGGCAAGGGGTGCTCAGGAGGAATCAATTTTTTTGAGAAGCTGTATGGGTGAGAACCATAATAATAACATCATCCTCAGCTCCAGCCAAAATAAGCATGGCCATCTTGCCCAGTCTGAATCGATGTACCACTGTCTCTGCTGTCCTATGGTAGCTCCTGTAAGTCCATGGCTGTGCATGGGCCAAGATCCAGTGCCGGGCAGGACATCGAGGTGATAATGCCAGCATCTGTCAGAGAAGCTTAGATATTCCTTTCCCAGCAAGCAGCAGGGACAGACTATAGATGTGTGCCATTCCTTGGCAGCAGAGAAAAAAAAAGATGTGAAATAAAATCAGTCATTCTCTGTGTACTTTCAAGTGCACTGGTTCATGATTCCTACCACAAATGCTTCAATATACTCAAAACTGATATGACGTTGTAAAATTCCCTTGGACTTAAGACTGCTCTGCCTTCAAACTTCAGGTCAAAGAATTAATCTCTGCACATCTTTAATTCACACACAGTACAATGCTACTTATATGTGAGGAAATTAATTTTTATCAAATATTAAAAAAAAAAAAAAAATCTTATTTTGGTTGATAAGATAAGATTGGATTTTCTTCCAAAATGTAAACCTATGTCAATAGCCATTATAAGTTCTCACACAATATCTCACTGCATGGTGAATAGTTTAAAAATCTGCCTGCTTTCTATCAAGAATAAATGCTGCTTAAGTTGGAATATAAACTGTGACACACACTCATCAAGGATATAGTTTTCCATCTTTTGTTTGAAGTGTTAAAATGTACTCACAAGTCTGTAATAAATCTGTGATCATCTCGGTCTTACTTCACTTGATGTACAATGCATTTTTTTAGGTAAATACATCATATATTCTTTTAGAGTTTTTGTACTGTTGGATATACTGTAAGATGGTGCAAAAGAGAAATGAGGCTGGAACATAAAGTGTGGTCAGCCAGACGCTCCCGAGCCTTACTAACTGACAGTTTAATGAATCAGTGGACAAGTAAACACATTACTTTCTTACAGTGAGTTTTCCTCTTTTTTTTTTACAGAACAAATAATTGTGGTTTTAAAATAAAAACAAACAAACAATGATGTTAAACAGTCAATGCACCATCACTCACAACAGAAAATTTAAGGATTTTAATGTAGCTGTAAAATCAATAAAAGACACAAAGGTACGTCAACAGCAGGAAGTATATTGAGGTAGATTGTTGCTCATAAATGAAATATGCCATCGCTTTCTGAGAGAAAGAAATACATTGTGGCTAAATTACTGCTATAGTTTATGATCAACCCTGCTGCTCGAGGCAGTGCTGCTGCGTTTATTCACACAGCACTCAACTGAAGGGGGGGAAACATTTCCAACATTTTTAACCTCTTAGCCCTCATCACATACTGTGGCTCTCTCTCAGAAAATTTTCATACCCAAGGTTTTCTTTTCTTGTTTTTTTTTAACCTTACAGTGTTGGGTTGAGGGCAGAACTCAGTCCCTTTCACAATTAGCACCTCACCGTCTTAACACCTGAAAAAAACACAAGACACAATAACGGAAGTCCACATCCCCATTTATTACAAACTGTTGCTCACGCGTCACAAAGTTTCCTGCACATTTGTCAAGGCACCATTTGTAAGTTGCTCATTACTTTAATTGGCAGTTTTTGTGACAAACTTTTCTCCCTTTTTACTTACAATCAAGCAATCAATGCAAGCCTCTGCATCATAATCTCAGACTGACAGAAATACAAAGCGTACTATGCACTGTTTTGTACATACAGTCATCAGAAAGCCCTGAGGAGAAGAAAGTCCCCTGCCATTGCCTAAGGTTGTTTAACTCAACATTAAGAATTTATGAGCTTAAAGATTCTTCTGGCGCTGTGTTTATACAATTGCAACATGTCTCAAAGGTGTTGTAGCAAAACAAACAAGCTGCTTTGGTCATACTTGAATATTTGTCAAGATATGATTGCTTTATGCAAGAGAAGTTTAAATTTCCATTAAGACATTAATGCATCTGAAACATTTAAGCATTAAGTGGTTCTTTAAGGAGATGTGCGAGTTTTTCTTCGTCTTCATGTTTAAACAGATATGGAGCAGTAACGGTAACTCTAAACTTATGAGGACAAAATTTTGTTCTGCTCTGGTGTGTAAGATACAGTAATGTACACACTCATATTCATGCATTCTGCGCAGATTTTGGTCAACATTGTACACAAAATTAGGCCCAATCAAGCTGCTATTGTTATTGTGCAAATGTTTAGTAAATGTACACAGCTGAAGCTTTTGATATGAATAAAAACATAAATAAATTAGGTGAATTACATCTTCACATTGCAAAACAATGACCTTATTCTCCTTTCCATACAGAGTTCAATCACCCTTTATTGATTAACAATGATTGGATATGGCTCAGAACTAATTCTCCCCTTGGTCAGAATATTAATTGTGGTCAAACTCAAGACTTCTGTTCCAATAAAGACAGGGAATTGATTTGCCGGTGTGCTTCATTGTTATTCTTGCGGCACGTTATTGTTTTCACTGGGGTGAAAGTCTGGGGGTAAAATGGACAAGCTGGAATAACAGAATCGAGCGGAGGCTGCGGACGCTAGGTGTCACCCTTGTGACTTTGAAATCTGCCTGCCCTAGACAGGATGTGATGGCGGCTGAGCGCGCCGGTTAGAGGCAAGCAGTCTGGCTGCATGGGAGGAGGGCGTGTGTGTGTGTGTGTGTGTGTGTGTGTTTATGTGTGTTTGTGTGTATGGAAAGGGCCTTCTGTAAACGAGTGTCGCTTCTATCTGAAAGAGAAGAGTGAGATTTCAAGGAGGGTGATGACAGTCTGTAATATGTGCAGAGCTACTAAAGGAACTTCATATTCAACTCTTTCTTTCTTGCCAGAGTAGTTTTCCTACTTGTGTTGGCTGGCATTTATTGGTGGTGAATTGGTCACATTAGAAGGAGCCATAATGTCAATTAGCCAATGTGGAGATAAGATAATTGGCGCTTTGAATAATGGCTAATAATGTGTTGTTACTTCTGTTATGATGATTAGCTGCAGGATGAAGGTCACAGTGAACCCAAATCATTACTGACCTTATTAACAAACGTTTTAATATTTACAGCCATTTAATGGCTGTTTCCACATATGATAAAATCATTATCTCGATAATTAAACACACTTTATTATAGGCTGTCTATAGGCCACGTGTTCATTCCAAAGTATTTAATTAAAAAAGAAAAAAAAAATCAAATACTATTAGCATCAAGCAGGTATGAAACAGACTGCTGGCTGTGACCAGTAGCTGGGAATAGTGGGGCTCTATATCTATATAAAGCTTCCGATTTATTTTTATTTATTTATTTGTGACAAAGGAAAATAAAAATAAAACTATATCTATATATTTAAAAAAAAAAATCTGAGTTACTATTGATTTGGCCCGTGGCAAGATTTCCTCCCAGCATGTTGCTACATGGAAGCCATCATCTAGGCCTATCATGTTTGTTCATTATTGGAAATTGCCTCACCGTGGTGCCTGGTGTTGCTGAAGTTCAGAACATTAAATGCAAGACAGCCACGTTAGGGTGTAAATGATGTAACATAACGCGTGCAGTTGCAATGGCTGTGGGTTATAGATCAGCGGGCCCACAGTTGATTTTAAAATATGCATAAGCCAGCAGTAAATGCTGTCTAGCAGTGACGATGTCTGCTCTGGCACAGAGGTGACCAGACCTTGACATGTCACCACTTGTCTCTAACAAATCTCACAAATAACAGCGACGATTCTCTTGTTGAAGATCTGTGTAGTAAAATACGACTTGTTACATATAATTGACCACGACAGCTGAGGAGAACGCAAGGACAATTCTGTGAAAAGTTATCCCTAGCATCTCTTCTCTTCTTCTGCTGGAGGAAATTAGTCTGTTACTCTTTTCTGTGGCACTCACGGGAGCCTTTTCAAAGACCCCCAAGGGTTCCCAGACCCTACATTTGGAACCGAATTCTAACGATCATCTAATACTTGGCTTCGTGTTTCGGCGTGTACGATGTAATTGCCCGTTGAGTCGTCCATCTGCAGGAGAACAGGTAGTTGGCCGCGTTTCATTGCTGTACTTTGCCCCACCCACCAGCAGCTCCAGCCCTCCTGTGTAACCCCTGATTGGCTGAGGGGATTGCGGGTCCTCAGACTGAGCGCTCTGCTCGGAGCTGAGAGTTTGCCAGTGTGCACCAGTGAAGCGAGAGGAGCGCTTGTTGGAGTCAACTAGACAGCCTTCTGGCAACGAGTAGTGATTTCTTTTTTTTTCTGCCTCAGCCAGGCTGGATATAGGCTACTGTGCTTCAGTTTGCTGCAGCTAAACATGAAATGCGTTTTGAACATGCAGTAGGCTCTGGCATCGTTTCCTCCCACAGGCTTTTGGCTACATTTTCAACGGATTTTTTGTGTTGCATGGACTAATAATCGGATATGTGAAGCCTTTTCCAAGTGAGATGCAAGGAAATTAATTAGTAAGTAAAAGCCTCAAGACTTGCGGAGGGGATGAAAGACTAAATCTGCTGGAAATAAAAAGGTAATCGGGACTTGAGTGATGTGATGAGACATTCCTGCAATTGCACCCTCTTTTTCTCTAAGCAAAGATATCCGGACTTAGGCTGTTGAATAATTTTGCGACTGCTGATCCCTCTATTTATTTAATTATTTTTGTTTTATCAAATGTGCAGTTTAAAAGCCTATAGCTGTCGACCGAAGAGGAAATTTGATCACTCCCTGTAATATATCGCACAGAACAAGATGTTTATCCAAAATGCGACTTAAATATTGACTGGAATAAAGGCGGAGAATTTAACGCGGACTTTTGAGCTCCTTTACTTTATCTGCACAGAAGATTAAAAAAAAAAATTGTGGACTTGTTCAAAGGAATTTTGTCTATGCAGTCCGAACATTTTTCTCCTTCTGTCTCACTTGAAAATGGACGGTTCATCGTATGAGTCCTGTGTAAGACCACTTTGCCGCTTGATAAGAGCAGCACGGATTTATTCGACTAAATCAGTACTGTGAGAAGATTCAGCATGTTTTCACAGATGTGTCGTCCCCAGTGTTTCGTCCGCTGCAGTAGACCGGAGGATGTGCCCTGCCTGAGGAGAGTGAAATAGGCTAAGGCACTTTTTTAGAATTTTAGCTTTCACACCTAGATATCATTTGCATACGTAAGAGATATTCATCAGACACTTTTTTGGACGTTTTAATGAGATGATTCATTTGCATAATTTTTCCAATTTTCTCTGACGTGTATCTCTGCGTAATTATCAAGGTCTTTATTAGGCACAGAAAAACTCAACAGGTACAATGCAAACCAAGGAGACAGAATTAATAAAATTAACTGCTGTGTTCCTCCTTTTTTGGGTCGGGACTGAAGCTGTTATCAATTTAAAGTATGGAATAAACGAGGAGATGAAAGCCGGGTCAACGATAGGAAACGTGACAAACGACGCACTAAAGGAAGGATTTCAGATTGCACCGCAGCCCCCGTACTTGAGGGTCATATCCAATTCACATCCTGGATATGTGGAACTCAGTCCAGCAGGAATCCTTACAGCCCAAAAGAAAATAGATCGGGATGTATTTTGTCGGCAAAACCCAAAGTGCATTATATCCCTAGAAGTGATGTCAAACTCTATGGAGATCTGTGTCATCAAAGTTGAAATTCTGGATTTGAACGATAACGCACCCAGATTCCCAACGAGCCACATTGATATAGAAATTTCAGAAAATGCTTCCCCTGGTACCAGGTTTCCCCTAGAGGGGGCAAGCGATCCGGACTCGGGGTCCTTTGGAGTGCAGTCATATTCCATCAGCCCAAATGAGCTTTTCGGACTAGAAATAAAGACCAGAGGGGATGGGTCCAAAATTGCTGAGCTTGTTGTGCAAAAATCGTTAGACAGGGAGACTCAGTCCCACTATACGTATCAAATCAGCGCAGAAGATGGAGGAGACCCTCCCAAGATAGGCCAGGTCGAGTTAAATATCAAAGTAATTGATTCTAATGATAACAACCCCGTTTTTGACGAGCCGGTGTATACAGTTAATGTGATGGAGGGTTCCCCCCCTAATACATTAGTCATAGACTTGAATGCAACGGATCCCGACGAAGGCACTAATGGAGAGGTCGTGTACTCGTTCAACAGTTACGTCACCGAGAAAACGAGGGATGCTTTCAGAATTGACCCCAAAACCGGGATCATCACTGTCAATGGTGATTTGGATTATGAATCAACGCAAATATACGAAATTGACGTCCAGGCCAGAGATTTAGGTCCAAACTCTATCCCAGCTCACTGCAAAGTCACCGTGAATGTGATGGATACGAACGATAACCCACCTGTCATCAGTTTACTCTCACTGAACACAGAGATGGTGGAAGTTAGTGAAAACGCACAGCGTGGATATGTCATTGCGCTCGTAAGGGTGTCCGATAAGGATTCTGGGGCAAACGGCAAAGTGCAGTGCAGGCTGCAGGGCAATGTTCCTTTCAGATTACAAGAATATGAGAGCTTTTCCACTATACTTGTTGATGGCAGGCTGGACAGAGAGCAAAAGGACACATACAACCTGACTATCCAAGCAGAGGACAGTGGTAGCCCCCCTTTACGGGCCACAAAATCGTTGGTAGTAAAAGTCACAGATGAAAATGACAACCCTCCCCACTTTATTAAGCCACATTATCAAGAGATGGTGATGGAAAACAACCTCCCTGGTTCATGCCTGCTAACAGTATCAGCAGAAGACCCAGACCTAGGGATGAATGGCACAGTTTCATACTCAATAGTCCCTGGTGAGATTAAGCACATGGATGTAAACACATATGTCAGCATAAACCCATCAGGGCGCATTTATTCCATGAGATCATTTGATCATGAATACACCAGGACTTTTGATTTCAAAGTACTGGCCAGGGACAACGGTAATCCGTCTTTATCAAGTAACGCCACAGTGCGTATTGTCGTATTGGATGTCAACGACAACACACCTGTTATGACAAACCCTCCCCTGGTTAATGGCACAGCAGAAGTTTCTATCCCAAGAAACGCTGGGGTGGGTTATATGGTGACCCAAGTTAAAGCTGACGACTATGACGAGGGGGAGAATGGGCGTCTGACCTACACTATCTCAGAGGGAGACAGGGCTTTCTTTGAAATCGACCAGGTGAATGGAGAGGTACGCTCTACCAGAATGTTTGGAGAAAATGCCAAATCCACCTACGAGATTACAGTTGTGGCGAGGGATCACGGCAAGCCCTCCCTGTCCTCCTCGGCCTACATAGTGGTGTACCTCTCTCCAGACCTCAATGCGCAGGAGTCTATTGGACCTGTCAACTTGTCTCTCATCTTCATCATCGCCTTGGGCTCTATCGCAGCTATCCTGTTTATCACCATGATTTTTGTGGCGGTCAAGTGCAAGAGGGATAACAAGGAGATCCGGACGTACAACTGCAGGTACTGATTAAATCCCGTGCCTGTTTGTATGTATGAATGTGTAGATTTGTGTGTGTGTGTGTTTGTGTGTGAGTGAGAGAGAGAGAGAGAGCTTTCATGCGTCCACAAGTGCGCTTGAACCTGCCAGTTGTCAGTGCATTGCTTTTGTTATGCAGCATGTAAAGGCTTCTAATCTGAGGGCTGCAGATTTCTTTCCACAGCTGAAATCGAGGTATATCTAAATAGACTCTACTGCTTTAAATCAGAAACATTCGCTAAGGCCCACTGTTCCGTGTTAGTGGAACATGATTGATGGATTTAATCCTTCCATTGTAACCAATTGACTCATAAATATGATGGTTCAACTGTCATGTTCAATTTGCGGATGTGTTGCCGGACAATTAACGCCCCACTGGCTCAATAGCAGTCCCAGACATTTATTATTTAACCTCCACCGTGGCTGATTGGCTGTTATCAGCTTTAATCTAGTGTGATTATGGATAGTCCTCAAGGATCATTCAGATTCCCCACTGCCTTCCTCTACACAAAGTATAAAATAAAATAAAATAACAATTAAGAAAAAAAAACCCAACAAAAACAAACATAGTTTAGATTCTATAAAAGCATGTAAGTTATACCCCAGTCATTAACTGTGAAGACTGTTTCATGGAAAAGAGCAGATTATTATGTTCCTGAACTTGCACAGCGGATATTCTGTTGTGTTCATCAGTCTGAACATCAGTTCTGGCTTTGATTTCCCTGTGCCACATTACCACTAAATTTACATATAGATTGGATTTGAGAATTTAACCTGAAGCTATAATCATATTTTGCTCCAAACATTATTTTGTTGATTTAAAGTTACTTCATGTTTTAAGTAGTAGTGGCCATGAAAACATTTTCAAAAACTGTCTTAAAATTAACTGTTATTTTTTGTAACTGTTAATTACAAATTATGATTTTTTTTGTTCTCTTGGCATATTTGGTTGAAATAATCACAGGTGTGTTTCAGCATATTGTTAATTGCAGTGATTGGACTGGGAAATTCTGCTCCTTTTTTGTAGTCAAGAGGAAAATCTCATCACAAACCCTGACTACTTCACTATCAAGGTTGACCCTACCTTTTATATCGTTAACAAGAGACACTTATATCTCCTTTCTAAATGTGCTTTTATTTGGGCCTGATTGGAAATACAGGGAAATCTATCTGCTGACAATCTTGATGAAAAACATTTCTCATATTTTTAATGTCAGTTATACATTTTCTTCAGAGAAAAAAAACAAAAAAACAGTGATAGACAACAACAAATTCAAAATTCAAAACTGCTCCCAGTACTTTACTATCTGAGTCTGCGACACTCTCCCTGCTGGGTGCTTTAATCAGCACTGATGTGCTCTGCTTCTCAGTCGCCACCTCGAATATGAGGAGCAGTTATCTCCAATTTATTGCTTGTCCTCTGTCACTCTTTCTGACTCTGAAGATTTCTCCTCCCAGATTTCAATGTGGGCACAAAGTAGAAAGAAAACATGTTAAAATGATAAATGAAATAGAGATGAAGTATTTTCTACCCTTGCAGCTGCCCATTTCCTTTCCTCTGAATCAAGGAGGAGCAGAATAGGGGTGGTAGCTTTTTTTCAAGATGCAATCTAAAAGAAAAATGAAAAAGACAAGCTACAATGGTGCTCTTTCTTAGCCAGTGTGATTTTAGGAGCGACAGAGGATTAGTGCTGCATTTTAGAGTAGAACAGAGGTCAGTGAGGCCTAGTAAAGCAGAGACATGTTTGACAGCAGAAAGGATCAGATAAATTCAGGTAATGTAATTTCATTAGCAGCTATAGTTTTGCTGTGGGCTTAATGTGGGAAACAAACCATATCCTCCATGCCATAAGGTTAAAAATGACCTTTTCCAGACTTCGAAGTAATGCAGGTGGAAAAAAAACATTCCATATTTTATTGAATATGTCTAGTGAGGGTTGTACTGATCACTGCAGAGTACTTAGCATCTGTTCTCCTGTGGAAAACTGCAAGGCTGTGTGAAAAATGGATATTTCCCCGAGTCTGAGGATCCTTTGATAAAACATGGCTGTGTTGCTCATTTGCTCTCGTTAAAGTCAAAATACTCAGTTCAAGTTTGCAGCAGCCACCAAGAGCAGCTAAATGAATTTGAATCTGCGGTTCTCCTGCACTCCGTGTTGCTAGTGGGCTCCCTTGATAATGAAAGAAAAAATGGAATTAGTGTGGGATGTGTGCTTTGAATATGATTGCATATACTGGTGATGCTGCTCAGTATCAATGTGTTCTTTTTGCTGTGCTTCTGTGGTTTTGGCATGTTTGCATATTGTCTGCCTGTTTGTGACATGTCAATTGTTGAGCATGCAAATGCAAACAAACAAGGGATGACAGCTCCACTGCAAGCTTGGAGTGGAAGGTCACTTACGTGCGCTCGTCCACCTTTGGATAGGGGCAATTATCCCATGGTTGAACAGCGCCCTATTTGGCATGGTGGGGGAGCTTTTTGACCGTGTGGACAGGGGAGGGGAAGGCAGAACACTGCTTTATTGAGTCTGTTCAGTTTCTTTTACTTGCGCAGGGTGGCGGAGTACTCATATGGCAACCAGAAGAAGTCCAGCAAAAAGAAGAAGCTGAGCAAGAACGACATCCGCCTGGTGCCACGAGACGTTGAGGAGACAGACAAGATGAATGTGGTGAGTTGCTCATCTCTCACCTCCTCGCTCAACTACTTCGACTACCACCAGCAGACCCTGCCGCTGGGCTGCAGGCGCTCCGAGAGCACCTTCCTCAACGTGGAGAACCAGAACTCACGCAATGCAGCTCCCAACCATGGCTATCAGCACCCCTTCACAGGGCAGAGTCACCAGCAGCCAGACCTCATCATCAACGGCATGCCACTGCCAGAGGTGAGATACAATCCACTGTGCTCTGTCCTTGATCCTTGGCTGGGTTGCTTTGGTTCTTAGGGGTAGAATGTATTTTAAATTTGAAATTGATTCCCATGATTAAATGCAATGTTTTAGTAGAAGTAAAGAAACAATCACCTTTGTAGATTTAGTATTTCATTTGGCTAATCATTATTAACATATCTACTTGATCAAACATATCTAAAGAGAGGTCTAAGGATATTTAGCATCACACTGTACCAAAGAATACAGTGTCAGTGAAATTTTGGTCTGTTATTGATGGAAAATCTGAGCCACTGAAATGGCAATATGTCAGTCGATCTGAGTGGAATCCCTCAAGGCATTTTAAGGTGCCGAGGCACTGAAGCTGTCCTTTGATGAGAGTGCTTTGCCAAGCAGAAGTTGGAGGCCAAACAAAGTGGATTATTTGGCATCTCTCACTCCACTTGTTTTCTTTTTTTTTATTTGTATGTGCTGAGCTATTGCAAAAAAGAACAGGACTTTGTCCACCTGCCAGATGTATTGACCTGGCTAATCACCTCTACGTCACATCATTTCAGGTGCTAACAGAAAGAATAATCATTGCTTAAATCTGTATGTCGTCCATTTGGCTGCAGCATTACCGCATGGCTGCTCTGCACAGCCAGCCATTGAATTACCCTGACACACCATGCATGGCTCCAGCAGAGCAGTGAAGGTCTGACTTGAAAGGCTATTCAAGCTGACAGGTGTATGCCGACCAGCTGATCCTTAGTTTATAGATTTTTTTGTATGTATGAACTGGTCTATTGGATTCTTTTGTCAACTTCTCTCTTTCTTTTCATGACCCACTTCTCCTTGATTCTATGGGAGAGAGGGACATTTATATTTGTGTGTGTGTGTGAGAAAATGTGTATTACTGTATATTTGTATGTTTACCATGCCCACTCATATTAGTAGCACACTCCACACACAAACACACACACACACACACTTGAAAATGATGAGTCCAACCTCCATTTGACATTCAGTGAGGAGAAAGAGGGAGTGGGGGTCTTAAAACAAAGAACACAAGATGGATATTGATATATTGACTAGGTGATCCAGAAAGATCCAGGCACCAATGGATTCTGAGAGGTCAATGAGACCTACTTACAGGCATGCTGATTTACTGGGCCTGTCTGAGCTGGTTCTAAGTGACTATGTGTGTGAGAATAACACAGGTGGAATGAAAGAAAAATGTGGTCGTGTCAGTGGACTCAGAGGTGTGGGATTCAGCAGGTACATGAAGTGACCAGTATGTGACCGTGTTAGCTGGTAGGTAGTGCTATGCAGGTCACCACAATCCTTTCTCAGTCTAAAAAAAAAAAAAAAAAGCTACAAGACGATATCCACTAACTTTGTAAAAAATCTTGAACAGCATATTGTCTCTGTGGCTGAAGCATCCAATAAAAGCAAATTTGCCGCAGGATCAGGACACCCTTTATTTGTTTCACCTAATGAAAAAGGGGAGAGGGAGCAAGTAGGGAGAAAGATTGATTTTGATGATTCCATATGCAAAGCTTGGAGTTGTCTTGATAGAGCTGTGTGAGGGCAGATAGAGAGATAAGGAGTGAGCCAGGGTGAATATTGAGTCTCAGTGCCAGGTGTCTGAGCCCCGACCACGTTTTCTCATTTTCTTGGAGGCAGTTGATTGGCCTAATAGAGGCTGGGGCTGTTTAGCATGCAGCTTCCCTCTCTCGCCGTCTTCCACTAGATGTTGACAAACATCTCTTTGACCCAGCACTTGCACATTTTCTGGACTGAGAAAAGAGAGAGAGTGTGTGTGTGAGATTCAGTAAGTAAGGAAAAACTGTATCAAGAGCATGCCTTGTCCCCCAACAGATAACCCAGCACAATGACAGTTGTCATTGTTTTCCTTGCTCCCCATTGTGACAGTTTCAAGAAACAGAAGCTATACAGTATGTACAAATGTTGCTCTTAAATAAAAAATTTTTTTTTGGTATAATTACAATGCCATTTATAGCACAAACAAACAGCAGTGGAATGACTGTTAATTGCTTTGTTACAATGAGCAAGCTTGGGCTTGAAACCACTTGACTCCACAAGTCCTCAACCCATATCCCATTGACTGGCTAGGACACACGAGTGGCTGCACTGTTGTGATTACTAAGGCTGCTTTGTCCCCAAAAATTGTTTTCATCCTGAGGGCAACCTCATAATTATCCATGATTCATTTATCCTTGGCAGAAGAGCTTTTTGTTTTTACACCACGGCACAGTGATGTCGCTGCATTTTTGTATTTTCCAAACGTGTAGTTTAAAATTATCATAGCCATCAGAACGTCGTCAGATTTGGTTTGTTAATGGAGGGAAACAGGATATGGGTTTGTATCTATTTGTAATTTATGCTTTTGATCAATACAAAGTTCTCCTCCATTGTTAGTTTATGTGGGGCAGCAAGCATCCTGCTTATGCCAGAGCAGCTGGAGTCGAGCTTTTCCTGCTTTAGACAAAGCATGCTGGCACAAACACGCACCACACACACACACACACACACACACACACAGAGCAGACTCGGCCAAGACAACAGTGACAGGTATCCCCAAAGGCTTCATACCTGTAGTTGCATTGTGTATATTGTATTCTCCCTTGTGAGAATGTGTACCAGTATATCAGTATATACATCCCTAAACATTACTGTCCATTGTTTTGAAAAGCATCAGCTGTGAGATGTTTGTTAGACCTGCCTGTAGTAGCACTAATATGAATGCTCACTGGAGAATAGAGCTGTCTTCCATGGCTTAATTATAGTGAATCACTTGGTGGGGGAGACAATTATACAGTAAAGAAATAGCCTTTGGCTAGAATGTGTTTTTGAATTTGTAATGTGTACTAAGACTTCTCACACCTGTGATTCCAGATAATGAGCATAGCAGGAAAATGAGTTATCTTACTTCATCGATTAGCCTTATTCAGGTAAAGGAATGATGTTTTTTTGGATTTTTTAGAAGAAGGTGATGCATAAAATTAGTAAAAGATGGTTGGACAATGTAAAATGTATTCAGCCGAAAGTATGTTTTACAGGATAAGTTAAATGATAACTGAAGCAATCATCCAGCAATCGAGCAATCCATATGCCCACCGCACTCCTTTAAATATACCGTCCAAGTTTTAGTTATATAACAAGTAAAAAAAAAAACATTTTGTGTTTGTTCTCAGAGTCAATCAAAGTATGCTAAATGAGAAAATAAAAAAAATAAAACAAAACTGGAAAGACATCTCACTACCAGTCTTGCTGTTTTCCCCTTAGTAAGGAAGACATTTTGATATTGATGTAGGAGAGACAACAGGGAGTGGTTCCAGCAAGGCTGCACATCCCTTGCTATCACTTCACATCAGGACAATATGCATGGGAGCATTCAAACGTGTCATATTGAGCATGCAAAATAGATGTCATGCTGTCAGTGCATACTACACATCTGTTGAAACTGCCAATCTCCCCCCACACATGTACTCATGAATACACAAGCACACATAATATTTCTTATGGAGTGTCACATTTATTTGAAATATGGGCTGTGACATTATCATTTTCATCATTATGACTGACTCAGAAATCTCAGAGAAGGAGGAATGAGGAGCATATTCCAACATTTTCAATAATCAAACAATATTTTGAATTTTACATTTAAAGCACTCTCTTAGTGTTGTGTATTGTCAGCACACAGTTTGAGTTAGAAATGTTGCTAAAATGTTCTTATGTGTTTCTGTCATTTTTGTGTTAGATCTCACAGGACAGTTCTGGTGTCACAAATTTACTGGTGTCTAGTTCTGGCCACAGATATACTTCTGCAACTCTGAACAGTTTGTCAAAGACTAATCATGGTAGGAAAGACAATGACAGTTATACAGTTGTTGTGGAACAAGGGGAGGGATACACAATTGCTTGATCTTGCTTTTTTTTTTTCATTTTCGATGCGTTAGAAGACTGGGGGTGTATGTTACATTCTTTAACGTCTCCTATTTTCAAGCCATTTGAAAAAGAATCGTTTCATCTACAAAAGCCTCTGATGCTCACTGATTGAGTGGCAGTTGAACTTGTTAATTATTTAGAGAGGTTATTTGTAAGGTAGAGACTTCAGAAACGTTCTGCTTTTCAAGTGTCACTATTTATAAGGCGAAATAAAGCAGTGACTGTCGAAAAAAATTAAAAGTGTGACGTGATGTGCTTAGTGCACTCTTAAATCTGATCTCGATTAATACACCAAACTGGTGAAGCTGTCTGTGATTGAGCAAGATTACTCAGCAAGATGGTTTTCAGTTCATGTACAACCAGTGCTAGTTTTACACTTGGTTAGGTTTTTATAGCCTTGACCCTAACTCGCAACACCCCATCACTTCATGTCATTCTTGATGTTGCAAAGCTACAATGAAATGACATAACAACCCCAGGCAGCCAGTCAGAAGCATCCAGCCCTGCCGGGTTGCCACCCTATCGTCGGGATCAGAGCATCCAGCCAAAAGAGTTTAAGAGTCAAAACACACGAGTGACAGCATCTGATGTACACATGTCACTGCATGTATCCTTAACCACATGTGACGTGTACAGATTATACAGAGGGAGTTATACTGTAGAAAAATGGCAAGGCCAGAAAAATCGAGGCAAGACAGAGTGGGAGGGAAAAGGGGGGTGAGATCTATTTATAGAATGTCAATGATTTTCTTCAACCTGTACTGCTGCAGCCTGAAACATGTTATTTTTCTGTGTAAAATACAGCATTAGGATGAGGAAGAGATTTTATTGCACAAACCACATTAACCTCGATACAGGAAGCAATCATGTCACTTGCTTATACAAGATGCTTTACTTGCAAATGTGATAGGTGGTACCAGCTATGGATAGTGTTTTGAGTATACGTTTTGGGTTTTGCACCACTTACTCTCTTTTGGTAAAGTCTTGACAGTCTTGGTTAAATTCACTGAACTGCTAAAAATCTTGAGTATGTCAAATAACTATATACTGCAAGAGACATCGGTACATGCAAACAGTTATTCTCAGGTGAAAAAGTAAAATCATGTCAACTTAATCATTCCTCAATCTTTTGAGATAATTTTACTTAATTTAAGGAACATATACTTTCATTTAGCTTTTTTTTTTTGTAAATCCTTTAAACATCAAAGCAAAGGGATTTTTGTGTTGCCAAAAATAGTTATGTAATGGCTGTAGTCACATGTCATTTTCAAAATGTTTACAGGACATCCAAAAGAGGCATGATAGCACTGGGTTTGTAGGTTGATGGGTCCACCTTTAAATGAGAAATGGCAAAGTAGAGTGAAGAAAATGGACATAGTGATGATGTTTATTGCTGGGGAAGGGGACCCTCATTACGCACTTTGTTAAGTCCTGCAAGCGATACTGTGTGAATATAATTACCCATTTAAATGACTTTCCTGCAGCATTGTTTTTTTTTTTTTTCAAATTAGGCTCTCTGACACAAATATGCCAGATTTTGTTTTCTTAAATGGAAATCCTGTAACACTCAAAGTCCAAACACAGAGAGGTGTGCGACTGCACCATCAACACTAACTTATTAAGACATTTAAAGTAGTCCTATCCAGCATATCACACATTTTTTAGCAAAGTTTATTTGTCAAACTCCTGGTGTTCTTGAGTATGAAGCAAAACTATGGTGAAGTTTTTAGGAAAGCAAACATAATACAAGTAATACAAGTCAGAGGATAACTTTTGACACAGCTCCAGGAGAATAATAATAATAAAAATATTATTTAAAAAAAAAACCCATCTCTCATTAATTCAGATTTTCCTGGTGGAAATGTCTGTATTTACATTAATATCGGATAGAAAAGGTCAGCTTACACATTTAAAAACACAAACCCTAAGACTTGTTATGACCAGAAGTGAAATCTGTTTGCTCACAATATTATTTTCTTTGTTGCATTCAGTATGTGTCAAGAGGAATGTGCCCACCTCCATCCCTGTGGCTTAGGAATATTAAAACAGAAGTATATTTACATTGTCTACTGGCATGCAGTGTAAGAAAACACAGACACTGCTTCAATATATTTGTTCCCTCTTGCAGATAAGAATAGCAAAGGACTTGCCATCCATATTTGGAAAAATAATTGTTTTCTTTTCCGATTTGTTATTGAACAACAAAACCACAATGTTTTTCTGAAGGTAAACGAAGTGAGAAAAAAGTAATTACAATTCGCCTGTAATGACCATTACTTGTACCAAAAACTCATTTTATCCAAATGCGCAGAGAAAAGGTATTAATTAAAATTCATGGATATTGGGCATCTAATTTTCCCCACTGTCCTGTTTTAGTTGAACTGCTGGTTGTCAGACTTGTTACCACATTGTTAAGAGAGTTCCCAGAGCTTTCTCCTGAGTGCTGATGTTGTGCCTTTTGAATGACAGGGAAATGGGGGAGGGATTCTGTGGAACACAACAATACTTGCTGTGAAAAGAAACTTTTCCAAGCAGCCAGCTCTGACACCAGGGAAGAATGACCTTTCCAAGTGTCCTGTTTTTTGCCTAAAACAAAGAGGGAGCAGGAGGATGTTAGTTAGCATTTCCCCCATCAGATTAAATGTCAACTTCTGCATGCATAATTGCAGAGTGTAAAGGAGCAAGACTTGAAATGAACCAATATGCTGGTGGATAGATTAATCCTGGGTTTACTTATTCACTGCATTGCAGATATTGTCACAGCAGTTTCAGCGACTCTAGTTTTCTTACATTCGGATCTATATTTTTGGACTGCACCTGGATTTACAATAATTGTCAAACTGAGTGAAACTTAATTCAGTAGAAAACAAAAGAATTATCCATTTGTCACGTCTACTTTTTAATAGAATTTAAGGAAGGTGGATTATGCATTAGTCATTATGTTACTCACACAAATGCTGCATTATACCATTGTTTCGTACACACCGGTGGTGAGTAGCCCTTCCTGTTTCTCCCCCTTTTATTTCAGCAAATTCATGCAGCACTTTTGTTTCTAGACATAAACCTGGATTTGCATTAGGGAGGGCATGCATGGGATGTTTGATGAGCACAGAGGCTGTTGGCAAGCGAGGAACTATAGCAGCAATATCAGCCGCCTCAGAGGCATGCAGTAGTATGGCTAGAGAAGCAGCAGGGTAGCGTAATTGTGCATTGTTCATCCACACAACAGAGGCAGAGCATGTAATGAGCTGTAGCATTTTCACCCAACCAGGCTAATGGGCTATGACCGAGTGTAGGCCTCTCAAAGCCCCCCATTCCCTCATGCCCTGTGTGGCCAGTGTCTTGGGCCTCCTCTTTTCTTTTCTCCCATTCTCCCCTTCTTCTCTGCCTGATCAACGTCAGCAATTCATTCACCCCTGTTATCCCCTCCTTTATCTTGGCTCCCTTACCCATTGTCCCCCTGTCTAAGGCGATGGTGGGACCCCTAATGCGTTCAGTATGTGGGTCCTTTTCTCATTCATGATGTCTGCAGACCTCTAAGCAGTTAGTCTGATTCAGCCTGACATAAATCAGAATAGCTCATTGATGGAGCCCCGAATGCAGTGTGATTACATTAACAAACCCAAACACTGAATACAAATAAAAGTTCAGGAGGCGAATTTGCTGATGTTGTTTGTAGGGGATTTGATGTTAGAACTTGGCTAATTTTTCTATCAAAGGCTGTTTTGCATTTTGATTATCTAGTTTTCCTGAAAGCAAATCAGGTGGGCCTGTTTCAATCAGGTTTGTTTTCTTGGGATTAAGGCTTTTCAGAAAGTGTCCAGGCATATTATTTACACCCATATCCAGTTTCTAGGAAGGCGGGGCACTATTTCTTTACTTGAGTGATATCAGGTCAAGTTGGAAGGACAAGAATGCTAGGGAACAGATTAGATATCTACTCTAGACTGAGTGCGGAAGATGAAAACACTACTAATGATAATAGTTATCATTGTCTTACCTGGGAATTGGTAGCAACTTTACCCACATCTCGTGTCTCTCTCTTATTGCATTATAAAACAATATTCAGGGTTCAGTCGTCTGGCTGCTGAGCACAATAGGACAACAGTTTTGACTTTCCCCTCACGTCCATGATTTGACATACCACAGCACAGGCAGCCAAGTAGATGAATGAAAAGCACTTGGCCTCTGTCAGACTGCTCTGAGAGCAGTACGTTCCCCAGTAACCTCCTTAGTTCAAGATTAGCTGTTCCTAGTTCAGTTTTGTGGGGAGCTAGTGAGTGGGGAAGGCAGCATGTCTATACTTGTTAAATTAAAGATTGCTTATAATCTCCGTGCTTTAATAACAGACTGACTCCTCCTTGGGGGAGTACAGCAGGAAGGTCACTATGGAGGTAAATTCAAGTGCTCTTATCTAGTTCGGGGACTGTTACATCAATGCAAACTGTAATGCGTCAACACAATAGATGCATGTACGTGCATGCACACAGATGAGCACAACACTGCGAGCAGGGGGAAACATTTGGCCCCCCAAAATGGTCAAACAGTCCCCTTAAAAGAATCAGTTGACAAAATCTTTTGGCATATTTGCCTATAGCACATTTAAATAGAAAGAATTACCACTCTAACGTATATTTGTTCAGTGTTGAGATTTCCGCTGCTTGCATTTTTTTTCTATAAATTAAGCTAACAAGATATAATGTATTGGTTTGTGAGGTGTCATTGCTGGCATACATATTTTTGTTACCTTCAGATAGAACCAGGCTATTTTTTTCCACTAATTTTCAGTCATGAGAATGGTATCAGTCTTCTCTAACTCCCAGTGAAAAAGTAAATGAGCATATTTCCCAAAATGTTAAAATATTCCTATAAATTAGTACAGCATAAATTTGTATATCTGAGAAAAAAATAATCCAAGCTTTGTCTTTTTTTTCTCAGTTATCATTATCAAGCCAAAATGTTATACATCCTAAATGTTAATGTGTGTGATATACTAAGAGTGTTGGAGACAGACAGACAGACATGGGAGTAGTGTTCTGACTTTTCATTTATTTGTAACCCAGTAATGATTATTTTAGCCTCTAAGCCCCAGATTTGGCCTTGTTTTGCTGTGGGAAGCAGCATCAATGGGGACAGAACAGCCTTGTCCTGGTTGAGAAGCTTGTCTGTGGCTAAGCTGGTTGGCAACCAGAGGTACATATCATGGACGACATTCTGAGTGGAATCACAGGAGGTCAGCTGGTAAGTGTTAGGAACAGAAAGGTAGAATAGTCACTTTACATGGGGTTGGGTCTGGCTTTGTTACTGTGCTACTTTTGTTAGTTTATCTGGTGGCTAAGTGAGAAAATATTCTAATTATAGACCTTCATCATTTGCCATGTTTGTAGAGCTGGTAACAAGCCAGTTGCCAGCTTGCATGAGCAACTGCAGAAAGCTGACTTTTGGTTTAATTTGGAGGACTAGCTATAATCCAGACTAAGTCCCTTAAAGCTGAAGCCTCCCCCCCTCCTCCCACCGCTGTTGGATTACGGGAGTGTCTTTAAAAGGATAAGGCCCTGCTTATCGCTGCTTTCCTCAACACTTTTTTTTTTTTTTTTTTGGGCTTCTACTAT
>VUQI01002331.1:25129-37327 GCA_015106735.1 Paratilapia polleni | reverse complement strand
CGCTTTTTTCCTCCTCCTTTTTTTTTTTTTTTTTTGGACTTCAGATGTGGGGGTGGACAGATCATCGTCACCCAGTGGGGCCAGTGTGGATGTGAGTCATACAGATTAGGCATCTGACGAATGAGATCAATGATAATCACAATTTACAGTTTTTAAATCCCCACTGTCACAAAGACATATGGATCTTAGTGTATGCCTCTTCTTCCACCACACGAATTTCATGAGTATGTTGGCTCTAACTTAAAAAAGCGATTAATTAGATGTCCAACAGCACTTTATGAGTGCAGCTCTTGGTGCCTTTAAGCACTTTCACACCTACATTTATTTACTATATGACACAATGGCTTCAGCTTTTAGTGCTGAAAAATGTGGATTCAAGGCCACTGGAATATCAAAAATCATCCGAGCATACATCAGGATAAACTGAACGAAGCTGCAATAAAAGGATTGTGCAAATTTGCCCCTAATTTCCACATTCACTGTTGAATTAAAATAGTATTTGATTGCACAAAGCTTTTATTATCCATCCCAGTCTGCTGATATTTGCTGCTGTAATAATCAGTGATGGATTTACATGTTTTTGTCCCCATTCATTATTAATTTAATAGGACTAGTTTTTGAGATTTGACATCACCCGAGGTTGCCATCCATAGAGACCCTAGTAAGTCACATGCCAAGAAAAAAAAAATCGAGCTTATAACTTACTATCAAACCAACCAGTTTGCCACCATTACACAACTGCGGTATAAGATGCTGATTAGTAAGTTGTAGAGGTGTGTCTGGGTTCCCTTTGGACAGAGCCAGGCCAGGTGTTTCCCCTTGTTTGCAGCCTTAATGGTAAGCTTAGCTAACTGGTGTGAGCTTTTCAAATAAGTATAGTTTTCAAATCTTCTAATTTATCAAGAAAGCAAATTAGGGTAATTTTCAAAATTCTGGACTATTAGCTAAGTGCTGTGTGGAAATTAATGCAAATCACGAGCTCTTTAAAAGCCAGGTAAAGCGTGCCAAAATTTAAAAACATCATGGTTTTGTTGACAGTAATGTGAAGCACTTTGCTGTAATAAATGAACTAAAACATGCAAAACAGTTCAGGTGACAGACAGAAGCTGTAGCAAAAGACTTATACCACCAGTTCAGGGCTGTTTGTATCACTCTTTCCTAAAGAAGTGTTGTTGAGAGTTGTGGGAGTAGGGGGAGGTGTCTGTTTTGCAGCAGGGAATGGAGACCAATCTAGCACACATAAGCATATGTGTTGTTTGAGATGCTATTTTTGAGTGTGAGGCTGTTACTTATCTCATCGGGGTGTGATGGTGGCGAGGTGAGGGAGCAGAGTGAATTCCTGGTGGATCGAGACTGTGAACCCTGAGCTCTCAGCTTAGGAGCAATCTGGGAATAGTAGACAGAGCCAAGCCACATGAGGGGAGCATAGAAATAGAAGAACTGCAGTGTGAGTACTTGTTTACCTCTGTGTCAACATTTTTGACTCAGCTCATTAACCTGTGCACTTGGGTAGATCAGAACATCTCTCGCTTTCTTCCACAATTAATAGTGATAACTAAGGGTAAGCATAAACACATTAAACTCAAGCTAATGAACAGATGCAACAACAATGTGATGGGGCGGCTATCACACCTCTAAGGCAGCGAATCGATTTCCGCTGATACCAGTTAACAGATACACCCTGTAGCACTTTCCTCGAATCTAATCATGGATCCATTTAAACTGTGTTAGCTGGAAGTCTACTTGCCATTAAAATGGGTTTTCAATTTTTATTATTTTGAGAGCATTGGTTAAAAATGAGCAAATGCAGAGGTAAAGTAACAGCTATACGTTTTCGATCTCTGAAAGACAGAAAAGGAGAGGAGTCGCCATGTACATCTGAGCTCTCCCTTCCTCTCCTCCCATTACCCATGCAGCCAGCATCCTCTCTAAATTGTTTTGCATGACCTTTGCTACAGTAGCTCTAATTATTACCATCACACAGGCCCTGTAAGGCACACAGCTAATTATACTGGATTTATCTGAAGGGACATTGGTGCCATTCTTCATAGGCATGTCTTGGCTACCGTCAGTGCGGGTGATCTAAACCCAGAATAAGGTTAATTTGGGTAATACAGTAATAGTAATTAGAGTCACAATAATTACAAGCATAGTTGTAATAACAATGAAGACCAGCCTATTAGTTATATGGATCCAAACTGACTTGCTATATGTTATGTAATTGAGAAGAACAGCACTGCCAAAAAATAAAAGGAAAAGGGCGAGGGTGAGAAGTGCTGTGCAATATGCATAATGACATTATTACAGAGCCAGATTGTTGCTGTTTCCCTCCCATTGCTCAGAATCGATGTTTGACAGTGGAAGTTGAAAGATATATTTTCAAAGGCATTGTGGGATTATTCGTTAATGTAGGTACCAGGACCTCTAGTCATTGCATCTCATAAAGAGTTGTTACTAGAGGAAGCAATATTTTTCAAAGCTCTAACATGAATGAAGAGGGGCAGTTGGAGCCGTCTTTTGGCTGGCGGGCAACTCTTGTAATGAGCCTAAGAGGGTTCCAATTATTCCACTTGCGATCAAAAAGGAGAAGGAGATTACTTCTCTTGCTTCTTTTTTCTTTGACATTTTACACAGTAACATCTTTTGATAGGGGCTGGGGGAGAGAGGAAAAACGAGTGCCTGATAGTCTTGAACAGGCTTCAGCAGTACAGTCCTTTCTGTCTCACAGAGACAAGGCAATACTTTCATACACATTTTTTTCTTTATTTTTTGGATGTGTTTGTAATAAAACTTCTTCTCCCAGTGCATGGTACATTAGCTTTCTCTCAGACTACATCACCTGCACAAGACTGAGAGGAAGCTTTTGTATGACCGCAGGCTTTGGCTACAGCAGACTTGATGGCTGATCGGTGCCATATTTTTCCACAGAGCTATTGTAAATTGTAAGAAGGAATGTTGGGTACTCACTCACTCACTGCATTTGTTTTTCTCTTCTGCTTAGCACTGTAAGTCGTGTTACCCTGAATACAAAAGGGAGTTAAATTATTTGATTGTGTACAGATTTTTTTTTTTCCCTTCAGCCTTTCCCAGATTACAAGTAAAAGCACATTAGATGCCCGGGGGTAACTAAAAGGATTTCTGCACTATAGGACATCAAACTATATCAGCCTAGGAGAAATAAACAATGAAAAAACGAAAGACAAATAATATTATGTACCACTGCACTGAGACAAAGAGAACTCCTCCAATCTGCATCAGCACAGATAAACATCCACCCCTAAGATATGTTCTTAGTAGATAACAGCTTAGTGTTTGCAACACACACAAACACAGGCATAGAACTGCACAGAGCAGAGCTTTGATAAGCACTGAAAATTACTACATGTTGTTCATGGTGGCAGAACAAAAGGATTAAAGGCCTTCATTTCAAGAAATCAAACTATGGAAAGGTTGATGCAGGGTTTAAGATGCATGTCAATTTGAGAGATTTGACTTGATAATATAGTCATAATTTAGGGGAAACAAGCTATTTGCTCAGGTGTATTTCTTTGTTTGTACATATGTGTATAATTGTGTGTGTGTGTGTGTGTGTGTGTGTGTGTGTGTGTGTGTGTGTGTGTGTGTGTGTGTTTGCATGCCTGATATCTGAGAATACAGTGTCTCCCTTTCCTGTGGATGCACTGCGGGGGTAGGAGGCAGAGATCCACCGTCTGTTGCTGTTTTCCATGACCCCGTATGTCCCCTCGCAGTTAAAAACTATGTTTGCCCCCAAAGACGGCCCTAATACAAATTAAATTAAATGAAGTCAGTGTGGCTAATCCCTGTGTGTTTCAGCTGCCGAAACACCCCCCATCCTCACTCCACCCCTCCCTTACAAATGAGTGGGTCAAGGCTGCTGCATCTGGACCCCTATCCACTGGCCATGCTCTCAAGCTGCCAGGCTCCCAGTCCCCGATGGAGGCGACATCAGGCCCCGCTCAGACTTTCTGCCCCATTGCGACTGCATGTGTGTGTGTGTGTGTGTTTTTGTGTGGAAAAAAAGTGTTTTAATGTAAATCTGTGTTGTGTAATTCTCTTTCTGACTCACATAGTGTTTATTCCCCTTTGCCTGCTTTGCCTGTGTGCCTGTGTGCTTCTTCTTCTTCAAAAAAAAAAGATTTATTTTTGTGACTGGCTTATGCATTTCAATCACATTTCTCGTTTACTGTTTTTTTTTTTTAAACATTTTTCCAAAAATTTACATTCACATACAAAATACAAAGAATTCACATGTTGTGTCTCAGACAGTGGTGCAGAACAGTAGTAGTGAAAAGGAAAACAAGCGGTAGTGTCGTCACAAAGCATTAGATGTTGTTTTTTTTTCCCCATCTGTGTCCTGATGACAGTCTGCAACAGTTCTGTTAACAAGCTGGATTTACAGATGCAGTGGTGATGTGCAAGCGGCTAATACTCTCCTGTCAATCCCAGCACAGATAGCTGTCTAGAAGGATTCAACCCAAATATTATCACCAGATGTTATTCACATTGGAGCACCAGCATACAGGATCAAAATGCTAACTAGGCCTCCATGGCTGGATCACTGATAGGAGTGGCCTTTCTCTGACTGAAAAAAGCTAAAAGATCTATTAAATAAAAGCCCCTTTCTGCTCTACATACTTTGGCACCAAGCCAAATCAGTCACCCCTGATCTGAGCACCAGCTCTGATTTGTGAGATAAAGTGCATCAACTGAGTTTTAGCAGCTGGTGTACACAGATATTGTGTTTAGGGGGTTGTGGGTTATGAGGGCGGGTGGGTTTTTCATGGGCTGGAGCCTGGAGTACATGTTTGTATGTGTGTGTGTTTGTGTGTATGCAGAGCAACAGTATGCGCATCGGTGTGTGCAGATCTCAGCACCTGCACACATGCCCTTTGAAAAGCTCCATCACCCCTCCATCCAGCCAACATGCAGTGTAAACATGGTTTGTTTGAGCGAGTGGCCTGGGGTTGTTGGATTAATGAGCGCTGATGAAGTTCCACTTGTATCCTAGGTGCTGCCTCCCTATTTGCTGGAGTGGCTGTGATGTGGTAGTGTGTCTGGAGGCGGTGACTCATTCCCTTTACCCAGTGTCAGATTAAGGCATGTCAATAAACAGACCCACTCAATCCATCTCCGAGTGACTGCATCCGCTCACAGAGCCTCCCAGTCTGTAATGAGCTGCTGCAAATCTCCATCCAACTAAAATGTCTGGAATGTCTGTGATGCCTTGTCACAGTGAGCAAGAGAAAAAAGAGAGAGCACGGGAGGGAGAGACAGGGAGACTACAGCAGTACCAGTGTGACTGGCAGCCACCTTTATGCCGCTAAGAGAAATTGTACTAAGCAATGCTCCACCATGTTGCAGAGTGCAAGCTGATCCGCTCTCTTCGCACATTAATAGATTTCTAATTTCTTTTGTCCTCATGTGCACCTAGTTAATCAAAAATTAATTCTAAGTTTACTGATTTCAAAAGTGACTGAAAGTTATGCTGTTTATTCAGTCACAGCTCTCATGTAAGCATTTAAGCGGAATGTGTTTACATAATCTGCAGTGTTTCTGAGTGTTTATTTTTAAGGCCCAGCCCAGGGGAGGTAGGAGAAACCTTTGGGAATATCTCGTGCTCTAATTCAGCCCCCCCCCAACACTGGCTAATGTAGGCCACAACTGAGCAGAGAAATTGCTATCTAGTAATTCTCTCAGAAAAATTAAATGACTGCTTAAAACATGTATTTGTAATGCTTATTCCTAGAGGGCCGGAAACCACAAAGTCTACCTGGATTAGATGTTCCCATTAATGTTTCCGGAGTCTATTCAAAAAAATCACCACCTACCTTTCTCATGCGGCGCCATACACACATTAACGGATTTTGGGATGAGAGGAGTGAGAAAACTTTTCAGTCTGACATCCAAATTAAAGAAAATCCCTCAAGACTTGCCTAAAGGGGAAGTTCCTGCCATTTGAGTTTGATTGGGCTCCACAGGCTTTAAGAAAAGTAAGCCGATTTCTTTGAGGAAACAGCGTTGATAGTCAAGCCTTTTTATTCCCTCCCCCCTTTTTCACTATGTAAAACCATGAATCCTAATGTCATTGAGAAACACAGGTTTTCTTTGTGACCTGCACACAGTCTGAAAACACATGCAGACCTGAACGCTGAACAGGTGTTGAATGAAACCTTATCCACTTTTATGTGCCTGGTTGAGGCGGTAGACACCTATTTGCTCTAATTGGAAACTATAATTCCATGAGAAAGGCTTAAAAGCAGCAGACAAAAGCAAAACGAAAACACCACCCCAGGAAACCAAACAGCCACCAACAGTTTGAAACATGTTGGGCCCAAGCAGTGATTCCCTGTAAGACAACAGCTCTGACTTAAGCCTCTTTAGCGTCAGCCGACTCCGCTGGAATGCAGACGTCTGCAAATGGGGGCTATTATTTAAAATCTTTTCATCATGCTGAAAGGGAGGGAAATATCTTTGACGTTGAGAAGCTCATGAATAATGAATGCTGTTTCTATCAATGTATGTATAATTAATCACATCTCTACTAACTGGACTTCTGTGGAGCCTGTAGTCCTGAGTGACATGGAGACTAGTCTGGGCTATTGTCTCCGTTTCAGAATAAAAGACAGCCACATGGTCTGCAGTTTTCTTTAGATGTTATACACAGGTGGAGCAAGCAATAGAATTGGACTTTGGCCGTTTTTCCTCACTTTACGAGAACAGGGTGCAGGGGATTGTTTGGTTTTGAATGGGCAAATATTTGCTCAATTTCACACGGGAAGGCAAGAGGAGGAAATATAGGCAGGAAGGGCTGTTGTATTTACGTATCTGTTTCATTGTTTTTCAGAAAAGCTGTTATTTAGTTTGCTGTGACAATAATGAACACTTAACAAATGTGGTGATGGACACAAGTGACCTCATGATAGCATTTCATTCACCCGTTTTTTTTTTTTTTTAGGTTACAGAGAGTTCAGAAATGCACAAACTACAGCAGGGCAAGGAAGTCTTAAAAACCTTTCTTCACAGAATCACTCACTTTCATGACATGATTGATTTTCAAATGGGCTTCTGGGTTTGGGGTGAATTGATGGCTGATGAAGTGAAATGATGCAGACAATGTGGCAGGTTATTTGTCACACATGCACCCTTCTATCACAATTGATTGTGTATAATTTGAGTTTACAGGGGAGTCAGTTGATATTAAATAGTAACAACTCTCTGTATTCATCACAGCAGCCCCCTTTTAACAGGCAGAAATAGAAAATGTAATCTCATCCACAACCATGGCTGTGCCTCAGGCACTCTTTCACCCTTTTTACCGCTGATCCTCCCTCAGGGGCCGGGGCCTCTCTAAAGAAAGAGGGAAATCTATAATCTAGCAGATGGCAGAGGGTCTATGGGAAATTTTAAAATCAGGAAGAAGGTGATGATGATGGTCACTGGGTTAGAGGGTGAAGGTTTGGTAGCTATAGAGGGTTAATGCATGTCAGGGGCTGAAAAACTTTCCCTTTTCTTTCTTACATGGTAAACAATATAAGAAACAGACTGAATCTGAGCTGCTTAGAGACGTTCCTGCGTACAGACCCGAAGACGAGGACATCGGGCGCCAGCATAGACCTGCAAGTCAGGGATTGCTGGAGCAGTGCTTTTGTAGGGAAGTGCAAATAAAGAATGTGTGCAAGAATGTGTATGTGCAAGAGGCTCAAAGCTCATATTCACAGTGTACATTTAGAAAAGAAATTAAGAAGAAAAAAGCAGAAATAGCAATTTGTCATTGCCAATAATAAATGTTTAGGTTTTATATGTAAACCTTATAACACTTATACATCTGTAAACAATCACTTCCATACACTGTTCATTCTCTAATTCCCTCTACTTTCTTAGTTTTTTTTTTTTTTTCATTTCAACTCTTTTAGTGTTACCACGAACAAACCTAGAAGGATAATGAAGCCATTCTTTATTTTCTAATTGCGGCTGGTTTTTCCTTTAACCTGCCTGGATTGCTTCCCTCTCATCCATGCCTTTAGCAATGGAATATCAATAACAATGGACATTATGTGCAACATTTCCTTGTGGGGCCAAAGGGAGTCCTTAATAAACAAAGACTGAGGCACAACCACAGACTGCTCAAACACAAAATGGAGCAGCAAAATTTAATCTGACAGTTTCAATAGATCCTATGTAGTCTGTTTTCTTTATTTTTAAACTGTGCATTTCAATGTGGCAGTAAGAACATTTTGTGTCCACATGGAGTATAGCTAGATGTTTTTTGTCAGCTAAATTGATGACATTTTAGAGTTGCGTCCATGACAGATATGAATCACTCATATCTTTAACAATTTTGTTTTACATCTAGATGCTTAACTTTTTTAAAGCCCCTTCCCACCCCACCCCACCCTACCCCAAGGACATGTGCCATGCTCGCTGTAAAAGGATCATGGAGGATTGTTTGCATCTGTATTAAAGTGACACTTAATTTTCTGTCATTTTTTAAAATGTCTTTTTTGTTTAGTACTGATAGTCATGTTTTATTTGACTTGTTTTTTAAAATTGTAATTGGAAGGAAATTTACTTCTTAAGTATGAGGCAAATTGCTGATAGCAGCATCTTTTTTTAAATAGCATGTCATTAGTGCATGATGCTTTTTCCTTGTTTAAATGTTACTCTGTGCCATATCAGCTTCAGTAATACATACACTAGGGCAGCTGTATGACATTTTTTTCTCTCTTTTTCTCTCCTATCTGTGTGACATCTGCTGAACTTGTCGGGTGTTTACTGGTGTAACAACCGGTGTCTTCACTCCCCCACCCCTCCTCTTCTCTCTGGTGCTTCCCATGCCCCCACACAATGAATACACTTGCATCCAGACTGCAGAACCAATTGTCACGCTGGGAGGAAGGCAAATCAAATCTTACGGCAGCAACTAGGCGAGGAGATTGCTTTTCCTCTCAGCTGCAGAGAAGCAAGTCCATCGTCCCTATGCTTCGGGTTTTGCCGGAGAGAAAGAAGCAAGGGGTGAAAAGGGGAAAGCTATTGGGCTGCAGCAACTGGACAGCAAGTCTCCCAGAGGTCAAGTCTCACCCATTTCCTCTCATCTTCACCGTCTCTCGCTCTCCACTCTCTTTTCACTCTGCTCCCCACTCGTGCTGACACTACCTATCAGTCACCCGGCGACACCAGGGACTACATTCCTGCCTCCAGCCTTCCAGATGAAACGGAACAATAATTATGGGGATAGAGTGGCTCTGGCCGCCAAACTGGGGCCGCTCAAATCACAACAACACATTGTCCAACCTGATTAAGTAGCCATTTGTGGCATCCTCGCTGTAGTTAAGCAGTCCTCATCCTCTTGCCTGAAACCTGACCTCCCAGCAAAATATATTGACATGTCCTCCAATTTGAGGTTGGTCAGAAATGTGGGGGGAAGACATTACATTTCTTTACAGGAAGTTCAAGCTATTCTTCCTCAGAATAGGCACTGCTGACTGACTCATCAATCCCCAAGAATATGCCTTCACATGATACGTGTTTGCCTAATTCCACTAACAATTTGATAAGTGGAGAAAATAAACTGGGGAGCAGTACTGTGGATGAAAAGCTTGTGTGGAAGAGATGGTGATGCAACACTATTGACTGGAACAGCATGATGATTTTCTTTAGGTTATACCTATACACCCTTAAGAGGGCTTGATGTAAAATGCATTATGAAAAGTATACTTCCATTTCAGTATAGGGACAGCTTGAGAGCAGGGGCATACTGCTTTCCTCTCCAAGGCATGCTCACACAGAACATGTTAACCACGGCAATTACATGCCGCAGCAAGAGTGACATTTATAAGAAATTTTCTATCTTGTCGTTTAAATGAAGTTTTCCCCTTGTTTCTCACGCCTTGCATTTTTGTTTCCGTTTTTCCGGATGTGCAACCACTGTAGCAGATGAACCAGTTTAATTTGTGTACACTGTGATCAAATTGAAGCACAGGTGATAATATAAACAATATTTATATAGTAATATATAGTAATATATCTATTATCTGTATTGGAAATGATATAGCTATACATACTAATGGTAATGGAGACAATCTGATAGAATACTACATATACATTCTTGAAATATAGCACATTTTAGAAATAAAAGTTTACATCTTTAATTAATGATTTATTTGGTTTGCAGTAGGTTGCAACTGCCATTACCTTTGATATTTAAAAGACTCAAGCTTAACAGGAACAAAGGGAGTCAGGGGTAATACAAAAGAACAAACACTGTGTGCTCCAAATTATGGGATAATAATAAAATGTTAATTAAATTCCCTTTTTATGAATTATCTTCCCTATAGTAATGAGTTAAAGTTTAATTAGGGGTAAATGGTAAAAGGGAAAAGGAATAATGTTAACCTTCAGTGCATAAATATATTGCATCATAATTTAACAAACCCCAATCAGAAGCCCACACTGCACTGTTGCTTATTATCATACATTTTTCCTGCAAAAAATAATGAGGTATAAAGGAGGTGAGAAGACAAGCAGGAGCTCATCTCATTTAAGACAAACTTCTGTGCATGTCAGAATATTACAGAATATTACAGCAACTGTAGGGACAAGACCTGGATCAGAATTTTTCAAATAACAATGCCACAGAGCATCGTGTATATAATGTTTGTGAAGCCAGGTGAAAATGGCATCAATCTAGGACAGCATTAACAATCTCTTACATTTTTCATAGACTGCAAATAGGTCATGGGAGCTATTTGCCAGAGGTAAACACTGCACATTTGATGCTGTGATCTTCCAGCATCACTTTTATATATTTATATTTTTAGGTATTTATTTCACAAAAAGATCCAAGAAGACTGGGACTAATGTTTGACATTTCCTCTGCTCCCCTGTCCTCACCGCTCAGACTCATCTGCATTGTGGTTTCGCTTCCACTTAGACGCTGAAAAAATTCAAAATGCTCAACCCCATTAACATCTAATAAGGAGAGCATTCGCACAGTTGCACACTGAGTTTTAATCCAAATCTGTCTGGTCACCATGTATGACAGCTACAGGGCCACTGCTACCTCAACAGCAGGCCTCTGTCAAACGTGCAGCTCACTTGATAATAAGCAACTGTGCTCCTGTGCCAGCATTAACCTTTCTTACCATCAGGGTGACTTTTTTTTCAACAGGGCTTTGATATCAGTATACTGTAGACTTTCCTCGGAAGTCAGCCATTGACTCAGCTGTTATCAGGATACAGTATCTGCACCCTGGAATTTTAAGTGAAGTCTCTTGCTTTCTTTTTGGAGAAAACACCTGCATCTTATCAAACTTTGTCAAAAGGGTCATGTCCTGGCTTTTTTGCAGGACTGGGCAAGTCCTTTGAGAGGATTTGATATCCTATGGCCTTCTGACATCTTACCTAGTGTAAGTAGATGCTTGGCAGATATAGGGAGGGGCTACCTGCTTAGTTTACTCTGGCTTCTCTACCCATGTGCTCTTCTCGTCAGACATTATCCTTGCTAAATAAATGTTGGAAAAAAATTAATGTAGGATCTCTTTGAACTGTGTTCTCTAATGTGGGTCAGAGATCTATCGCATGCATATTCTGAAAGCCTTTTCATCTGCAATTGCAAAGTTAAGATTCCCCTGGTACACTCTTAATTTCATCTACTTCTCTTGCAGTTATTTATTTAATATTTCCACATTAATGTCTTCTCAAACATGGTAAAAGTGAAGAGTTCAGAGAAGAAAAAAGGGAAACTTTTCTTCTCCCTCTGTCTGCATGATAGTCTGTCCTCCCTAATGACTCCATTTTAAAGACAGTGGGCTGACCGGCAGTGGAGGGAGGGAGCAAGGGATCGAGAGCGGGGAGGGTGAACAGGAGAAGAGAGGCTGTGCTCACTGCAGCACTCTCCTCAGCTCTCAACTCCCAGTCAGCCTCTCTGTGTGTGTGCTTTGAAAGAGAATAGGATTCAGCCCTTTGAAAGCCGAGGCTGCTCACCAGTGCCTTTGTGTAAAATAACATCTCTACTGAAAGCCAATTACTGGTAACATTATTTTGGTTGCTTCCATTATTAAAAGTACCTCTCTCTGTTGCCCCCATCATCCCTCCACCACAACCCCCACCCCACCTGCTCTGCCATCACTCTCTTACAGACGGAGAATTATTCCATTGACTCCAGTTACGTGAACAGCA
>VUQI01002331.1:12141-25109 GCA_015106735.1 Paratilapia polleni | reverse complement strand
CGTGAACAGCAGAGCCCACCTCATTAAAAGGTATGTCTTGATTAGGAATTGTTACCAGCACCTCATTACCATTGTTATCTGTAATTGTTTTATCTAATGAGTGCACAGCTACTGTTGCAGTAGTTTTCATGTGTTCCTGCATGTTCTTCATTCAGTATAATTGCAAGGGGAGGATAAGATTTTAGGATAAATAGCATTACTGGAAAATGCATTTAGTAGACACTTGTTGAAATGAGCCACAAAGTCATACTTTCAGATTATTAAATTACACAGGGCAGCAGAATCTGCAAGTAATGATTTTCATATTTGCAGATAACCTTGTTACACTTATGTACTTTGGTTCATTTGCGACACATGAAGCTTTGAATTTCAACAGGCAAAAAAAAAAGAAGAAAAAACTACACAATTATTATATTAGGGTTAAAAGATTTCTTCAGCGATTTTTAAGAAAACAGTCATGAATAGTCCGTAATTGGATACTTTTATTCCTTTGTGAGAAAAAGAAGTAAAGAAGGCTAAATGTTTTCATTGTGCATTGTTATTCAGTCCATCTAAACCAGGATCTTGGATAGGGTTGCAGGAATTCAGGATTGGGGATAGGGATGGGTTTCATTTAATAATTCCCTCAAGCCAGAGAGGTTTTTGTAACCAGTCTCACTTTGTAAACTATAGTTCTTCCTTTTTACCTGCAGCTATAGAACATTCCAGGCTTCCTTTTGTTTGAGGCCATCCCAGCCTTTTGAAAACCCATTATGGCAATTTCCCCCCAAAAGAATCCCTGCATTAATGTAAACAAAGAGCATTCAAGTGTGGGCCTCTGCAGCATACTACAAAGAAATCCCCTCAGGAGCCAGGGAGCCTCTGGTCTGGGACAGGTGCAATTACAGTGATAACATCAGAGAGCCAGCATTACCTCCACTGCAGTCCTCTCTCCCAGACTGGAGAATGTTAGGCTTGCGCCATGGAATGCAGCTACCTTGTACTGTCCTTTGCTTTCTCTATACCTTTTTCTGTGCACTTTTGTTTACTTTCATTTTCTCTTTAGTCTGTTTCTTTCTCCTCTCTAACCTCTTGTCCGTCCTTACATAGCCTCATTCATGTTTTTTTCTCTCTTGCATGAACACATGTTCATATATTCACCCCTATTTAGTGTTGTTTGTAAAGCAGAAATTGTTCCAGTGGGATGGAAATCAAATGAAGGGAAATCACGCTGTTACTGTGCAGCTGTTGATTGTGCCCCCACACCCCACCCTCTTTATTGACTGTGAGCCCCAAACAAGACAGATGCTCAGTTTGTATGCTTCCAGCATTTTCTACATCCATCTTCCTTCCAGGAATTCCTGATTACTGCAGTATTTGTTTGATTGTGGTGAGTGAGTGCCTCCTGTTTGTTCAGTGCGATGTCCTTGAAGTCAGTGCATCCATCCAAAATGTCTCTGGCTGAAACATCCTGTGGCTGCTTTGCTATCTATGAAGTTGAAAAATGTCCACTTAATCCAAGAAGGCTCTCAGCAGATTTAAACTCCCTTCTTTTTACATGGAAGTACAAACAAAAGCTGGAAAGAGGTTTTGTTCTTTGCAAAGGTGTAGTGCTTAACTTAGACTTGCAGCCAAAGTAAATTAGTATCCATCTGCTTTGAATTCATGGAAATGCACCATGTTAAAGGGCAAAGAATCCAGAGACAACATAAAAAGGGACATGGAGCGAAAGATAGACAGCTCGTCACAAACCATTAGAGACACTGGGATGAAGGAGAGCATGTGATAAGGTGAGGTGACAGTTAATCAACATTTCCCTTTCCCCCCTCCTGGCCCCCATGTAGCACATCGACATTCAAGGACCTGGAGGGGAACAGTCTGAAGGACAGTGGCCATGAGGAGAGCGACCAGACCGACAGCGAACATGATGTCCAGAGGGGACACTATGTTGACACGGCTGTCAATGACGTGCTGAACATGACTGTCCCTCCTAATGTTTGCCAGCTGCCAGACCAAGGTAAGGAAACCTGTGTCTGTTTGTATTTATGTGTGTGTTTAGAGGATTGCTACATCGTTTGGGATATGTTTTTCCAGATTCAAAATAAGACCAGTGTGTATTTTTGTGTGCCACTGAGACTGTTTTTATGCTACCAGAGTATCTTTTAAGATGCAATTGCCCATTGCAGGTCTCAAATGTGTAAGTATATGAATAAGATCACAGTTTTTTTTTTTTTTGTCTTTGATGTTCGTACAGCTAATGTGAGGGATCTCTGATGGCAAAGGCTACCCTTTGATACAGGCTTAGCGAACATTATTGACTGATAGTAGCCATGTCTGCTGTTGAAGATGGGCTGTCTTCAGATGTGCGTGAATGGCAGCAGTTAGGCACACAAAGGTAGAAGGTGGAAGTCTACATATCTCCATGTGCCCTCATCCATTATTCAATTGGATCATTTAACAGGGAATTAATGTTGATGGTTCATTTCTGACTCACCATTTAAAAAAAAACATCCACTTGGTTGGCAGAAGTCAGTGTGAGGGTCATGTTCATTCTTAACCACTGCCAGTCAGACTGAGGTAGAGAGTGGGTCCGTTAGAGGGAGAGAGGAGAAAAAAGCAGGATGAAGCTGTCTGGAGCAGACCAGGATGTTACTATATGCACCTGAGGGTATTTACTGTGCTCAAAGGAAGCACCACATGCACAGGTGCAATGGCTCAGAAGAGCGCAAGAGTCAGCGTGTGAAGCACTGCAGACATTTTCGGATAACTCCCATTAGCAATTTCATTCATAGTGGGGAGGAACCAATGGCCATTTGAGGACAGTCTTAGAGCTAGCCCTCGCATCGGAGCTTTACATTTACACTATGCCCCAATTTGGAAACTTGTGCCAAATTTAGGTTTTCCTTCCTCATATAACGGTGACATAATTTTGGTTCTTTTTTCTAACACTGTCCTAGTAAGGCTGTCTACTTTCTCACTACTCTACTTTCTTCTTCCGCCGCTCGTATAGTGAAGAAATTTTAATGAGCAAGAGATAAGGAAAAGGGACCCGACTTTATAAAAATGCATAAAGAAATGAAGACTATGTGATTTCTTTTAAATTATTTATCTATTCTGTCTATTTTTGTCAGTGGACTGTGAAGTGTGTGGGCGTGGTTGAAAAAGCGGTAATGGATATCTGTAGGCTCTTTCTTATCTGGTTCCTGGTATATTTCACTAACCGCATTCTTTACTTGGAGGAGTTTTCCTGTTGATATTGTTTGACTGGAGATAATAACATTAGTCAGCCTACATTTTATGTCGTTCAAGAATGGAGTCATACACACAAATATGCCTTCTTGGCTGGTAGTTCACACCTTGTAATGACTTAGCTGAGAAATGCATAGGGTCAGGAAGTAAGGTGACCATTAGAATCAACTTGTGCTAGGTGTTGCCCCAGTGGCATCAGACGATAATGAACAGTGAAAAGTGAATTTGCTGACTATCGGTTGCCAGCTGTAATTACTTCAGAACCTGCAAAAAAAATTCCTGTCTCCCTAAAAAATGCATGCTGACAGGTCTTCTAGTAGTGGGATCTCATTATTGGAGACAATTAGAAGTAATGTACATGAAGAATATTACAAGTGGGGAGAGCTCTCTGAGGCAGATCTTTTTTCATTAACACCACCAATGATTGTATCTGTTTCAGCAAAATGGATGCATGCCTCCTGAATTTGTAATGCACCACCACATTGCTGGTAAACAGAACAACAGGCTATTTCACAGTGTCTGTCCTTTCCTTTGACCAGAACAAATAGATGATAATGAAGTGTCTGTTTGGAATTACAATTTGATGGTTTGTTTATTTATTTATTATTATTTTTGTAATCGCTTTTAGCTCCAGACTCACGTTTGGCCTCTGATTTTCTTTAGTAACAACTTAACAAAATGCCTTAGTGGAATCTATTTTCCCATTTCTCTTGGCAGTCGGTCTGTAGCAGTGGTCACACCGCAAAGTAATGAGAGGCTGTTTATAACTATTAAATAAACTGGGCAAAGATCACATGTGGAAATGTAATGACATTGCAAATGAAATAGTCTTTCTATTGCAATCTCAATGGTCTAATTACACAGGTAAAGGGCATGGTAGGATGACATGATGGGCTGGTTCGGCATGATGCATAGTTCAACAGTTCTGTTTCTCTTGTTGTAGCAGGATTTGACAGTATCATTTTTTTTTTGTTATTCCTCAGGAGAACACCGGCTTTGTCATTTTCATGCTTCTTTTTCCTCCGTTCAAACTGACTTGAGTACAAAGGCAGAAATAGAGCAATTCAGCTTTGTATAATATGAGGAGTGTAGTGGTTGCAGTCTAACAAAGATGGGGTTTTATTTTGAGCTCATCTGTTTTAATTGACAAAAATGGACACTATCTGCCAGTTCTATTGAGTGAGTGGAGGGAATTTTCAGAAAACAAATAGGCATGTTCACTAAACACCCTGCTGTTTAGATGTCTTCTGGGAGTAACTGTGTTGTATAGTGCACCTCTCCTGCCAGCTAAAGCAGAAAACAAGTTGAGAGACTACAATTGCCAAAGGACAACAACACGCACAAGCTGAGGATAGAAGAGGCTTGTTTTTTGTGTGTTTTTTATTGTTCTGTTTTCTTTTGTTGATAAGCGCCGAGAACAAAAGGAAGCTGAAAGGGGAAGGGAGGTAGGGTTAAACTCTCGGGCTTTTACAGTGCAAATGTTTACTATTCCCAGTGTCATGTAAAGATGTTGTTTGCCCAGGAGACAATCCGTTACCTTTACACAATGACTCTGCATCCATGTCATCCTGTTGACTTTCATGTGGGAATCCATTTGTGTGACGAGATTCAGCTGCTAACTAACCCAGTGCCATATCAACGCAGGCATTTTTCCCTTCTAAAGCAATTTAGGATTTGATATTTGGCTTTTGTCCATCTGCTATATGCCTTTTTTTTTTTCATCAGTAATGCCTTTTCAACAACACTATTCATTATTCCTGCACCAGCCAATACCAAGGTAACTTTCAGCGAAGTGCTTGTGAAGAGATTTTAGACTTAAATCTGAGTGAATTTGTTGAATCCCTGCCAAGAATCTAAAGAGGCGTGTGTACTCTTTTTGAAAACCTGACCTTAACTATCCTCACCCAGTGGATTAGATTAAGGAAGTATCTGAAGAACAAATTACATTAAATCTCTTAAAATCTATGAAGAAAAAAAAGATATCTTTAACGTGTAATGGCTCCCCTCATATCTGCCAATAGAATAAAAATGATTGATATCGCTGTAACTATAAATTGAGAAGAACAGCTATATAAAATGAATTCTTCTTTATCTTTATAGGCATGTCTGTGAAGTTAGAGGGATTTGGTTGAAATGTGCTACATGCTAGCTTTGGCTCTGTAGAACTATTAGTGTCAAGGGAGAAGCAGGAGAACAGACTCTAAAGGGGCTGGTGACAAAGGGAGCTTAATCTATTTTTTTGACATCCTTTGATTGTCATAGCTCTCACTTTAATTCATATGTATATGCATGAGCCATGATTTTCAAGGATTTCAAGGATTAAGATCGCTTAAGTTATCTCCACAGTAGGGAAAGGGGGAGCATGATGTCGTTTTACAGCGTCCAGTTTGTGGGTTCAGATTTTTGTGATCTCGGTTTTGGAATTTTATCCAGGTCAATGTGTAAGTGTTCTTCAAATAAAATCACTTCTTCTTGGCTTATTAGACTCAAAGGGATCCAAGACTGCTCAATTAGCCAGAGCAGGGAACAGGCCTCTTTTATTTCTGACATATTCCTTGGCCTCCACCTCCAGAGAATATCTCTCATCTATCTGTTAGCTCCCTATGGGTGTGTGCCTGAAGCTGGAACCCAGAAATGGAAGGCCCCTCCGTGGGCCGCAAAATTCTCCATATTCCCTTCTTCCATCAGCGGATCCACAGGGTTTCACTGTTCCTAATTGATTTCAGCTCCCCCCACTTTTTCTTTCGCTTTTTTCTCTCTCCCTCCATATGTCTTTCCATCTTTTTTTCTTCTGTTTCCATCTACTGACTGCAAACATCTCCAACCCACATCTCCCAACTTTGTGCCAGTCAAGCAGTTCCCTTTCCCTGTTGAATTAAAGAAAGAGTAAAGGCATCTCACATGTTCCTGCTGCAAACTTGCCCTAAATTCACCACGGGAACATTTCTAGTTTGCAGTTCTCTGATCTACTAACGAAAATGCTGACAGGTGTCAGAATCAGGAAGGCAACAGGAACAGGGCTGTGCTGACAACACGAGAAGGGGAGAGAGAGTCTGTGTGTGAGGGAGACAGAGATTGAGAGATGAGCTGAGAGTCTAGTAAGCAGTCTTAGCAAGGGAAAATAAAAAGAGGAAAAGAAGAAACAATCTCTCTGACAGGTGGGAATGATTTTTTTTCTTTCTCTCACTCCAAGGTACCTGTGTATGTGCCAGAGGATTTGACTGATTCTCAAACACCATTTGATTGAATTAAGCATCAAAACTCTTGTTGTGATTCAGGCTGGCAACGACACGTGTTGCGTTATGATACTTTATGATTCAATTAACATATAAACTCTATACTGGGACCATCCATTTTGATTTGGATTTGTCTAATCTAATGTGGAACCAGTGGAGGTAAAATGGCTGACAGTGACAAAGAGCTCAGTGCAATACAGGCATTAAGGAAGATAGAGTGCAAACACGCTGCATGCTCAAACACACCAGAGAATGCTTGCAAGCAGGTGTTGTGAACTCTGTAATGAACAACCTGGATGCAGATTTTGTCTGTGAGATGTGGAGACTTAAGGAGAAAAAAAAAGATGGAAATAAAATGTCATTTCATGCTGTGTCCATCTGTGCTCATCATTTTTTTTAAAAATCATGTTTACATCGCTGAATAAAATTGTGTGACTGTGAAGTCTTGGCTCTGTCATATTGAAATTACATCTAATACTATAAAACAGAGCTGGCTAATATTGATTTTTGGACATGATTAAAAAAAGTTTTTATCATTAAGGATGTGATTTTTTTTTCTTTACATATCACACTGTGTGAAGAAAGACTGCTTCTGTACAAACAATGCTGCTTTTATTTTTGTTCTAAATTTTTTTTTTTAAAAATGCTGAGGCCTAAACTAAACCAACAAATCATTTAAAAATACTTAAGACACCCAAAGAAGAGTTTAAGAAAATCTGCTTTTTGTAAATTTTTACAAGGAGTGCATCTAGCTGCTCTTTCTCAACTACCACAGACACAAACAAAAACGCATGCAAAGGATCTTAATTTCCACTATCAACTGCAAACATATAGTAATGTTATAATGTTATAATGGCATCCCCTGAACCTATACTCTGCCAAAGCTCTCCTGAATATACCCAGTGTATTTAATCAGCTCAAGAGGGGACTGCTTATCTCTTTGCACTTGTCATGGATAGCGTATTGAACATATCAGAGAGAGAAATGGGAATAGTTCATTATTTTCTAGGGCTCACAATGAGCCTGATGTATCTCATTGCAGGCCCTCCACTGACAGCTCATTTTCTAGACAATCCTGGCATTCAGTTCACAACGCGGCAGGGCAAGAGAGAGAGAGAGAGAGAGCGAGGGAGAGAGAGGGAGGAAACACAGAGGCAGAGAGAAAATAGGGCTCCGGATCTCCATTGCTTATTCATGATGCTGTGGCATGCTAGGTGTGTTAATAATCTCCGCAGAAACCAAGTGAATCACCGTTGTTTGTTGAACACCTAGCAAAGCTGGGCCCCAATCGACAGCAGATGGGAAAACAGGGGGATCAGGATGATCCCAGACAGAGGGAGGGAGATTAAGAACAGGTAATGTGCAGAAGTTGATGGGGGCCGAGTGTGTAATAAAGAGAGAGGAGAGAGTACCTGAATTTTAAACTTGTCTGAGAGTGTGTACACAGTGTATTGAGTGTGTGTGAGGCTGCAAGTGTGTGTCTTTAAAGGTTAATCAGGGAAGGAGTGGGAAAGAGAGAAAGAGAGGGGGAGAAAGATAAAGAGATGCCACAAGAGTGAAATGCTAGGAGATGGGGGAAATAGAGTGAATTGCAAGAAGCAGAGCTATGGTGTGTGTCTCCAGTCTACCTGCTTTTTGTGGCTCTGATGGATTCTACTCGTAGGAACTGAGGCAGCAGACACTTTTATAACCGCACTATTGTCTTTTTTAATTCTCTGAGGTCACCACATGTCATGACCTCTTCTCTATTGTAATACAAAAAAAGCAATTATAAAGACTTTGCGTTAAAAGAGAGGGCTGTATGATTAGGGGACTGCAGCCTCATTTGTACTGAAATCAAACCTAATGAAAACAATAATCCATTACCAATTTATGGTTTATGATATAATAAATATAACTGAAAGCATTTTAAACATAAAATCTGTTTTAATCTGTTTGGCAGGAATTGTTGCTGTATCTTTATTTTGACAATGTTTTATTTCTGGCTCTCTGCCAAGGACACGTGATCGCAAACCGATCTTATCTTCATGTAAAGTAAATTCAACATAACCAGGGGTTAACAAAGATCCCTCTTTGCAGTGGCATATACAAATGTTATATACAAACATTTCACCCACAACCGCCATCACAGCATGATGCAGCAAGTGCAGAGACTCACGTAAACACACCTATCCTGACCGCAAAAGGTATCTTAAGCAAAGCAATTTCTCCTTTAAATGCACCGTTACAGTTTCTCGTTTCCATGGTCGTTGCATGTTTTTTGCAATGTTATCTGCAAAGTAAAAGTTATAGATACTTCTTCCCAAGGGCAATGGTGACATTTCAGCAATCGGCCCTTGACAAAGCCCTCGAGTTGTCATAAAAATTTAGCAGGAAAAAAAGGGCAAGTCAAGTGATTTTACTTTAGAGCAGCAAAGTCTGAGGAGGGTAGGACCACTGGATATTTTTACTCTTCCCAAGTGGTTATTATAGACATGATGACAAAGTTCCCCCAGTGACTTGGTAAGTAAACCTCCTCAAGTCACATTTTTGATTAAACAAGTCTTAATCATAGCACTGTCATGTCATAAAAAGGAAGTGGACTGCGATTTATATACCACTCAAAGCTCTATAGACTATGAACCACATTTATTTTATGCATTTTAAGCACTTTGTCTTTTGTTGTCGTTGTTGATGTTGTGTTTCGTTTCAAGAGCCTGTTGCACAGTAGTGAGTTACATTACTGTCTTGCTTGCAATGGTAAATTAATGGCACTATCATACCATCTTTTAACACTTTATGCCTCGACTCTACTGGCTGCTGGTCAGCTGAAAGAAGGGTTTTTATGGCACTGTTGGCTGAATGCACCCCCAGCTGATTAGCCATTGTTGTCTGCTGTTTCAGGAATGCAGTTTGTTTGAGTAAATTGGCCACCAGAACCATTCTGTTCCTTGTTTAGAAAACAGCAGATAGTATAACTCCGGAGCAGATCCCGATCCTCTGTTGACAACTTGAGGTCCTATCATGAGCCCACAAATCTCCTTTAAAAGCATGACTTACTACAGCTTTGTTGCTGAAACTGTATGACTAGACTGATACTATGTTGAGTAAACAGCCTGATGAGGACATACTATACACATAGACAAACTCAAAGGAGCCTTGGTGTGTGGCTGGAAGTGGGCAGGATAGTCACAGAGTGACTGCCAAAGCAAGGCTTGTATTACAGGGATCCCAGGATATCAGACACCAGGCGGCCTGTGCTCCCTCCAGGCAGGGCAGAGTCTGGCAGCTGGCCCATAGCCCAGATAGCTATAATCAGCTCCATTACCTGTAGCACTGACTTCCATTTAGGAGCCCTCATAGTGGAACTATGGCTTCACTGTGGGGATTAAGGATGCTGAGAAATTTCGGAAAAGTACAAATAGCATGCAGTTGCACATGCTATATCTACATCTGCTGCAAACACGTATATTGTACACACAGGCACACATTCATAACTGCATGCCACACAAACGTGTAGTGAATGGAGAGAGATTTTCTGGGCATTATGTGTCTTGGCACGAGGCCTTTCTTTTATCTTCTCCCTCTGTGAAAGGAAAGATTAAGAATATATTCTGCTCTGTTTAAGGGGAAAATCAGCTGTCTTTTGACAAGTACATTGTAGCCTGCAGTTTTCTGTCCAGAATACAAAGAGACATTTATCACTGCAGCTGGGGTAAGGGAGGAAGAGAGGGGGGGGGTCTCCTGTGCTGCAGCAATGTGCATTTCTTTTTTTTAACCCCTATTACTTCCTTTCTGTGGGAAAAACATTGCACCTCCATCCTCCTTAATCCATTTGAGATTTCATCTGTTTTATTTTTCTTTCATTTCACTGTCTACCCCCAATGCTTTTGTCGTCTTCATCCTGATTTTTATCTTAGTTCTCATCACCTTGGTTCTCCTGACAACATTATAGCTCAGATGGAATATGTAGCAGTAATATGTAAAGTTATGTCGTCCTTCTCAGTTGTGGCAACAAAAGGTTACTACCTCAGGCAGAGTGCTATAATATTACCATATTTTGCTCCCCTCATGTATATTCAGTGAGAATGATTTATTCTGTAACATTTTACTTTTTGAAATGCAGAGTTTCTCTTCCTGAGACTTTGCATGTGCTGTAAAACAGCATGGCACATAGTGCTCATTGGATTTGTACTTAGCAGAAGTTAAACAGAGGTTAAAGGGAAGTCACAGAAAACCACCACTATCATTACTATCTTTCATTTACCAATTAGTGTCAGTGTTCCCCTCTCTGTCCCCTAGATGACCTTGCAGAGATGAGCTCAGTATGTTGTAATTGAACATTTTGAGTCAGCCTCAGTAGTGGTAGGCACCGTGCGGCTGAATAACCCAGATTATAAACTATTGATGAAAGAGTGAGATCACAGTAACAGAGAGGGAGAAGCTGCTGAGTTGTGTGTGGATGCAGATAGCATCCCCCAGCCTTTTCTTGGCCACCAGGAGTCCTTTGGCCTTACAGGCATTTTTTTCTTTCAACACGTTTCAACACATTCTTTCATAATCCTCTGTGCTCTGTTTATTTCTGACTCACTGAATTAACATGCACCCTAGTAATTCCGATTAAAGGAGCATATATTGCTCCTGATCTTAAGGGGGTCTTCTATGTTGAGTAAAGATTAAATTCTAATGCACATAACTGGCATACACACACTGTAGTCAGTCTGTTTGGACTTAGTTCATTTATGAGAAAGGTCAAGAACTGAATAGGACTCAGAGTGATGTTTCTACTTTGTGGTGTAGCTGGCGGTGGTGGATAATCAAATTAAGTAAATTCATCAGCATTAAAAAAAACATTCACAAAGGGCCCTCTATTTTTGTATTGTGCTGCTAATAAGATATTTCTTAAGGCTACCACATATCTTTCTGGGCATTAACCTAATTATCATATCACATTAGTATATTATGTAAAATCAGGTTAGTGTGAAACATGTAAATACTGCAGTAACTGGTACATTAATCTGCTTAGTTGCAGAGATAGCGTTTATAATATCCAAAAAATGCTTGTGATAAATTCCAGGAGGCTTTAATGTTGTTCCTTTTATGCATAATTGAATGAGGGACAGAATTCACTCAATGGATGCATCTTGCCAGCCAAATCTGACTTTTTATATCACTCTGTCCCCCACCTCTTTAAAGAGGAGGATAAAAGGTAATGAGAGAGGTCGGTTGTTACGTTTAATGGCAGACAGGAATATCTCAGAATGGCTCTTTTTAATGATGTGCCTCTTCTCATGCCGTCCTCGTTAAGAATGAGTCCCGAATGCACGGAGAGGACAGGGAGGGGACCGTGGCCATACCCTGCACAACCCCCCAAGATCTGCAGCAGGGGGTCTCAGGCTCCTTTGTGTGTTCTCCAGCTCATCTTAGAAATCTAGTGCTCTTCTGTATTCAGCTCACATCAGCATCAGAAAATAAATAAAGCAAGCAATCAGGCCATGACCTCTTATACCCACAGTGCTTTCAGACCCCCCACTAATACCACCCTCCCCCTCCTCCTTCTCCTCTGTTGCACTTTACATAGGTTTAACTAGCTTGGATTTGCAACTGAATGTCAAGCTTGGTGTTTGGCTTTACCACAGGGCAGGTTGTTCCTCAGCTGTCTGTAGAGAAAAGGAACTCAAGGATCGAGAGGAGCAGGGGAATTGGATCTTTGACACCTGTCACTTCCACTCTGCTGTACCTTGCTCTCTTGCCACACATAAGGACTTTTCATGTCACAGCTCAGCATGTTATCATGAGTGGGCACAGGGGCTGAGAAATCCAATTACTACCACTGTGTCAGACCCCTGCTATCATCCTTATGTATGCTATAGTCATGTTCCTTAAATCAGAAAAGATGTTCTTATTAGTTCATTCTCTTTTCTTCAGGCTAGTCTTCCACCTCCATTTCAATCTGTGTCTTAGATACAAGCTGTAGCTCTTCTCGTGGACTGCCTCACCAGTGACAATCCTCTATATAGTGTAGCTGTAGTGGGCTGGTGGGTGGCTAATGCTACAGACATTGGTTCTGACTGTCTTATATTAAGTGGCATCATGGTGCAAAACTCACTGTGGTGGATAATGGAGAACCTGGGAGAGAATCAGAATGCCTCCCAGATGCCAAACAGATTGGCCTTTGTGACAGAGAAATGGAAGTGCATTAGAAAGTGTTAGAAGGCCTCCTTCTTGCTTTTCCTCTACCCAGTAGGTGGAAATCTAATGCATCTCTATGCAGTGGAGGCCTTGCTGTGTTTTTCTTATTTCTTTTATCTGCTGCTAAGTGACTTTGTCTGTCTGGTTCAGTGGAAAATAGTGGGATTGTTTTTTTCAAGCCATGACCTGCTTTCCATGGTGGCCCACCTCCTCTTATTGTATTAATAACCTGCCGCATACCGCCACAATCACTATGTTACAGGGTCCTATTTTGAGAATTTCTTTTTTTTTTTTTTTTTTAAGGAAAAAAAAAAAAAAAAATAAGACAAAAAC
>VUQI01002331.1:0-12121 GCA_015106735.1 Paratilapia polleni | reverse complement strand
CGGTGTCCTTTTTTTAGATTTTTTTTTTTTTTTTTTTTTTTAAGGAAGAAAAAATGAAAACATAAGGACATGAGAGAGTAGGAATCATGCTGGTGCTTCTATGACAAGATAAAATGGAATATAAAACAGTCCTGGCTAGCATAATGTGGCTTCACATTCAGTCATGTTCACTTTATATTAATTATGTAAGGCCACTCTTTTGAGGCAAAGCAGAAACTCACAGAGGGAGAGGAAATCCAAGATATTGGTTTTCTGCCCGGTGTGCCATCCACAGTTGTTTGGATACACTGACAAGTGTTGAAAGATAGTGTGTATTTCAGATGGCTAAAAGAAATAGCACTTAAGAGGTGAAAAAGTAATCATTTCTCACTATGAGAAATGTTTGCACTGAAAAATTATTCAAATTATATTTAAAAAAATTACAGTTAGAATTCTTGGTATTTGTGAAAAAAAAGACATAAATGGACTTCCTGTTCCATACCACACAAAGTAATGTTTTCTGTCTTCCAGTGTAACATTACCTTTGATATTTTCTTTCCTGAAACCCTTACACTTTTATTAGCCTTACATTCCACTTTCATTAAACAATAGCTAATTGTCAGTCTTAGGTCACAGTGACATCGGTTTTTACTTCACAGTTTTGACATAATATAATTACTACTGCCTCTCCTCTCCATCCCCACTCACCATATACAGTAGCTTTCATCTATGCTCCAGCCCCATTCATTGATGCAGACTCCCAGACTCAAGGGTTTAGGAGCAAATTAGCTCGCTAGCTCGGTCAAGCTTAAACACAGAAATGCTGCATTTGTTCCAGTGTATTTAAAGATGTCCTCTGCAGATGCATTGTAGGGGAAACGAGCCAAGCAGACAGAGGCAGGCAGGCAGGCGGTCTGGCTGGCTGGCATTGTGGAGTGGGCAGTTTTGCAACAGGGATGCCGGCAGCCTGCTGTGCTGAGTTTGAGGGGTGTATTGTATTATTGTTGGGGGCCTTCAGCGCCTGAGTACAGGTTAATTTGAAGCTCATCATTAGAAGGGCAATTTGGCTGCTCAGAATTTACAAGGGCGAAATTTGCTGTGCCATTTTAGCTGTGCCATTGTAGCAAAGTTGTACCACATCATGGTAAAACACACTACTCAAATGCATATAAATCTGTGAATGCACTGGGAAAGTGTTGCTTCTTGTAATTGTGAATTATACTATCTGCTTTTTGAAAGTCAGGAGCCAAGAGAACCAAGTATAGCAGTAACCATATTATAACCACTGTTAAAATTAGTGTTGGTAGGACAGAAAATACTAAAGCAAAGCTTTTTATATCCTTTATAATGCTTTTCCAATCAAGCAAAATTGCAATTTTGTCCCTGGCACTTTTGAGAGATTCCTCTATGCATGAGCCCCCCCACAAAATGCTTTTTCAATTGAAAATACATCAAATTATGTGAACAAGATGAGCCCAAGTTTAAGATTAATTTTGACTTTAATTGCATTCTTTTTTATATTTTAAAATAATCATCAATTTAAAACACTTCTAATCCAAAGATGAAATTTCTCTGATGAAATTCATCACTGAATTACACCACTGATTAGTTTTGTTTTTTTTCTTGGAAATGTTATATATGGCCACAAAATTATCTAATTTACTACAGTAAAGTTATTAAGCTGATTCTTTTTCCTACGACAGTGTTAAGGTTGGCATCATTATCTCGCAGCAGAAGAAACCACATGCATAGTACAAATTCTGTCATCATCTGTAGTTATTGGCTGTATATAATTAAGTAAATATATAATTAAACTCCAACCAAACTACTTTCAGTAAACTTTCAATATCTGAAATATGAGTGAAATATTTAAGTCCAAGTGCTTTATTTTTCCTTAGTTGCCTAAAACACTGAACAGTACACCCTAGACCAGTAAAATGTGGATTTAAAAAAAATGACAATATTTTCTCCTAGCTAAAATGGCACAAAAATTATTGTAGCTAACAATAATGCCAGTTAGCCCTAAGAACAGTGGTTTAACTAAAACACCAAAACCTGCACAGAATCTTTTTGGGATGTGGGTATCATAGAGATAAGTATTTTAGCATCAGCTAATGGGTGCACACTGTGAGAGTGTAATTTTATCTACCAAATCTCTGTATCTTGTATGACTTGGCACTGTGGTTGCAGAGTTTGGTACCTTTCTGGCAGACCCGACACTGGCTTACCCGCAGGTTTTCTGGTATTTTGTGGACATGTAAGTGTATTGTTCTGGTGATGGAGCCTATGTTAAAAACCTCTCTACTACCTCTTTAACACAATACAGCTGTGTGCAGCCAGGCTTAGCTCTTTATGCCCTTTTGTCTGGGTTAAATCCAGTCCAGGGTGCCTGTTGAGAGAGTTAAATGGTCACTGGCTCATGTAATGTATGAAAACCAGGGCATAAAATCTGCTCAAACAAGACCTGACCACTTTAAATCATGCCCCTTCAAGTGCTGTTTATGTCATGACCGGAGCCAAGGGTAATACTTTCAGAGCCTTTAAAACGGTTACTGAGACACTGCAACCTCTAGGAGCCAGTTATGGTAGGAGTAGGGCACAATAAGGTGACAGAATTCCCTCAGCAAAACAGTATTTGTTGCCAGGGCATGGAAACCAGCCCACCCACGTATGTCATAATGACAACTAGTTCACATCGTTTCCACTACATCAAGCAGTCCATTGGCTAGTGGTCCTGCTTTTGAACAAAACAGTGCTCTGCGATGACATAGTGATTTATAAAGCAGCATAGCGATCACTTTTTTCATCCCACTGCTGTTACACAGCTGTTAAACAGATGCCGTTTGTACCAATTTAGAAGCTAGTGCATTGTTTGTCAACACCACTTTGGAAATTCATTCTTTATACCCGGGCCCATTATGGAAAGCTCTAGCTTTGCTGGATGGGCCAGCAGCAAGGGAAGGAACATGCAGTGGAAGTAAAAATTTGCAGAATTTGGCAAGAACTGTTGCCAGCATTTAGAACAATTATTGACAAGCATTTAGAAAGAAAAGAAACTGTAAGACTGGGTCAAAAGGAAGTTAACGTGCCATCTTACATCAGGTTTTGGGACGATACAAGTAGGCCTGGTAGAAGTGACAAGCTGTCAGACACTCTGCAGTGCTGGAAGTATTAGACAGTGAATTTGTTCTTGATAAATTGACTGCTACTAATGCTCAGAAATAGAACCAAGGCCATATGAACCCCAGGCTTCAACAGTCATAAGACAGTACTAACAAGGCCACACAGTGTGTCTAATTTTCTTGACAATTAATATTTAACCGGGAGAACTGAAGGAATTCTGAACAGATAGGCAGAAATTAGAGAAAGGTTTTTGGGTGAAGGATTCATTTAATTACATCAATGTATGTGAGACAGTAGAACTGATTAGATGAAAGAGGGGGACAGAAGGAGGGGAAGCATAAAGGATGGCCTTGTGCAGGGAGCTGTGAGGGATGAATTAGAGGGTTTCGGGGGGGATAGCTTGATGTGACTGAACCAGATGCTGTAGGGAGAAGGAGAGGGCTCGATGCTGTGCAGAGAATGATGGCTTACGTGGCGCAGTAAGGGTGCCCCTCTACTGTTTGTAAAAACAAGACCATCACACTCCATCTTGCTGCTCCCGCAGGAGCCAAGCCTCAAGGCTGATTTATGGCCCACAGACTGAATTGGCTGGCTGGGATGACAGCAGTGCTTGGACTCTCCCTTGTGAGTAGTGTAGGAGGCTGCTTGGCCAAGCCTCAGCCTCAGCTGGCCGTAGAACTGTCCTTTGCTGTAGTTAGGACAGACTAGATGTTAGGCTCTGTTTGCAGTGTTAGGATCAGATAGGGCCAAACCCGTTAGATCTTGAGCATACTTTGAACTCTGAGCACTAACCAACCACAAACAGTCACCCCCTGTTCTGCTGGTGCAATATTTTTTTTTCCTCCCTTGTGATACTTTCATCAGCTTTTGCATTACAGGCTCCATCAAGACTCTGTAGTAACAATTTAGATTTAATCATGCTTTGCCATGTGACTGCCAGGATGGAAAATTAATATGGAGAGCAATTAGACAACAGCCCTCTCACTGTTAAAGATAATGTGGAATACCAAGATGAAATCAGAAAAGTGGACATTTTAGCAGCAAATGAAAACCTTCTGTACACCACACAGAAATGGCAAGAAGTGTTGGCTTTCCAAAGGATTTTGGTCACATTTATATAATTTATGTGCAGATTTTTGGATTTTACACCTGTCCTCTCACACAGAAAAGGGGCACATAGCATAATGACAGTATTTCTGCTTGCTGTTTGAGTCAACAGAGCTGAATAATAATTGTCTTTTCAGACTAAAGACTATATTTGATAGCGTTGTTACTGAATATTTAATGGGGTTTAATATCAAAGACAATGAGGTAACAACAGAAAAACAAGAAAAAAAATCAAAGGGAATTGGTAAAGTCTGTGGAGGCCATAAGTAAAGCATAGCGAGGTTTAAATTAGTCTCCATTATTTTCTTTCATAACAGCTACATCACAGGAAGCTGTGATACTGTCTGGCTGTCTGTTCAGTAGCATCTGTTTGCATGAGACAATCAATTGAAATGCATTGTTTCTGCTACAACAAAAATGTCAACATATAAAGGAAATACAAAAAAAGTACTTTAAGACAAAAGTGGCATTCTTTGTAAAGTGATTTATCATACATACTGCTGTTCCTGCACTGCTGTTCATAATTCTTTTTAGGGTTCATCATCCTGTAAAACCAAACTGACTGAATTGTGTCATACTGCAGTTCCCCATTGCCTTGTGGTTAAACTAAGAAATGCAGAATGAAGATTTTGTCACCTGAATCTGGTTCATATCCACTCAACCCTGTCTCTGGCCCTCCAAACCAGCATTCTCTTTCTTGCAACTGCTTACGCTGATTTTACAGGATTACATCATCGTTTTCAACCTTGAGGCTGTGTGCGCCACTTTTGGAGGGATAAGCGCTTGCGTTTTCCAAGTCAGTCCATGTGTTAGCCAAGCAGGACGCAGAATAGCTGGCGAAAGCTCAGGGAATTATACAGGGAGGTACCTTGCTCAGTCAACGCATCCCTTCCCTTTTGTGTCAGTGGATTTTAGTCTTTTGCTGATTCTCCTTTTTTGCAACATTAGCAACAAGCAAATAGCACCTGCAGCTGCATAACATGAAGGGATCATTATATGCACTGCACAAGGGTAGGCTTGAGCAATGAGCTTGTCAGGTTGTGGGATTCCCACGCTGAAACTAAAGATCTGTCTGCTGTAAGTTGAAGTTCAGACGCCTTCATTTGATTGAGGCAAATAGACAGGATTGAATTGGCTGCTGGCAGGCAACAGATGCAAGATGAAATGGCAGGAAATATGGGTTTTCTCCCTGTGTTGATGCACAGTGATGCCATTCCAGGTAACTACAAACAGAAAAACATGGACAGCACTATCAGGAGAATTTGACTTTTGCATTTGAAATGGCAATATTTTCTTTTTCCCAATTCCACATTCAAAGTGCTCCCTGCAGAATTGGGCCTTAAGTCAGCATTAGAGTGCAGTATGTTTGACATGATAGCAGTGTTGTGATCCTGATACATGATTTTATTTGGACTTTATTACCATTACATAGTATTGTATTTTAAATGAACAAAACACAAAAAAACCAACATGCAGCTTGTACCTCCTGGTGGAGCTCCCTCTGTAATTAATAGGTATTCAATCGTGGATCGGAAACATTCCCAATGACATCCTCCTCTATACTGTACTTTCAATCTGTTCCTGGAACTGATTGGCAAGCTTATTTTCCTGATAACTTTGAATACACATTCACAGCAGGAGGGCCTTCACTGTCTTCTTTTCTGTACTTGTTGACTTCCATATCCAAGTACTGCTGTAAAAGCCTTTAATTCCTCTCTTACCATTACACTAAGCTCATTTTTTTTTTTCTTTTAATGGGAGGAGATTAGGTTTTGTTAGAGGTCGATGGCCTGTCACTTTTTTCATTTAAATTTTGTCTCCTCCATTTTTTGGGGGTCTTTTAGAGCAACATCTGCGTTTTATGAAGCTGTGAGGAGAGGCAGGATGTGTGAGTGTTAATAGCACTTGGCTTTCATAACAATGTCATTTACAACCCAGTTGCTCGCTCATAGACCCCTAAAGGAAAGGAGAGAAGTGGCATTCAGTGCGTATGCATGCACAGCTCAGTAGAGAGCATACAACTTGTGTATGTTTCTTTGTGCCTCAAGGCTTTTCACGCCTTAGAAAGTGCTTTAGGCTATAGAAATAAGCCAAAGTGTTTAGAGGAAATTGCATTCATTACCAAGATGCTTGTAAATTTTTAATCAGTGGAGAAAAATATCTACTTTGTCAAATATGCCAAACAAGAATTTGGGAGAAATTTCAGATTACTAAATATAGAGTTCAACTTTTGAATGCATATTAAACAAAAGTTTTCAGTAAGTGCAGTAAATATTCATACTAAACCATAATCTTTCTAAATATGCTTTACGTGCGTAATGCATTTTTAATGTTAACTTCATTGTTATCTATCAAAATAAAGGCATCAAAAACAGTGTGTTTTTGTTACAGACAAAGCAGTCACTCGGGGTTAAAAAGTCTTGGATTTTCAAAGTACTGTGGCAGCAGACAAGCTAATCATGCTTTTTTTTTTATTTTTATTTATTTTCTATTCATCATCCTCGATTATGTCCTTGGTACCTGGAAAAAACTTTTCATTGTGATTGCATTATTACATTCTGATTGGATATGTTTAAACAAAACCCCCAACTCAGTGCCTTTTGTCTCCGTGATTGCTGCCATTGCAGTTCCTTGGACCAATCAGCATTCATTGAAATTTACATATATACAAGACTATAACTGGTGGGAAATATTCAGTTTTTGCTTATTGTTGCTTTTCAGCCTAATCAAATGAGTTTAAATGTATAGTAATTGAATAAAAATGCCTCATTATGTTGTGTTATGCATAATGTGGATAATATTGTGTAATAATACTTCAAAAGTATATTTTACATATTAAAATATGTGTACTTTAATTGTTACTGTGAACTACATCTAAGATGGTTCTTATAAAGCCACCCTTGTAAGCAACAGAATTTCCTTATGCACTTTTATTTGAGAGAAAACCATGTCTGTGTGTGTTAGCCTGTGCACAACTAGACAGACATGATAACAGGAATCTACTTCTGTCATATGGACCGTGGTCACTCATGGCTTGCGGTCTTGTTGCTGGCATTCACATTTTTTGTCCACAGGTGATGATTCCTTCAGAATTTTAGTCCTCATATTGGGTTCAGAAAGGTCATGATATCCTTAACTTACTCATTCAGTTATTCAGTTACCATGTTATCTGTCAGTCTCATCAGATTATACTTTATGAGAGACAACTCTGGCATATCTGCCCCTGAAAAGCCTGTCTCCAGTCTTTAAATATCGATCCCCAGGGCCTTAGCAGAGGTACCTCTCATGAGTGCAGAAAAGAAGGGAGAAAACAGATCATTAGTGATTTTAATTAGGTGATCTGTCAAGCTGCAATTGCCAGATGTAAGTGTATGCATTTGGGTCGATCGCAATCCCTCTCACAATCCCTTCTTGTCACCTTGGGCCTCTGGAAAAGAGGATGGCTCTTGCTTAGAGTAAAACAAGCAGTAGGGGAGGAAAGAAATATGTCACTGTGCATGTGTGTGGCAGGTTCCTTCTTAAGATCGGAGCAGAGGGAAAACAGTACAGCACGGTTTCGTATAGAGATTTTGGAAATTGAGTTCTATTTTCTTTTCTCAAAAAAGAGGAAAAAATTAAAAGTTCTGCTGCTAATACTAGAAATCTGACACCAAGAACATTTTTTAAATCAAATTTACAGAGGACAAATAAAATCATGTTTACATGAGATTTCTGAGTGCTGCTCTTTTGACTGTTACAGAACAAACAAGAATTACACCATTTGAGATTGAGTAAGAGATTTTAGCTTCTTTTGTTGTTATAATGATGCAGAAATGTTCTTAAATGTTCTTCCCTCAACACAACAAAATGCAGAAGACGCAGTTATACAGAGTCAGACAAAGCTTTTTTTCACTTCAGCGTTAAACATCATTACATATTTATAACCCGGCGCCAGATGACAGAGACAAAGAGGGAGAGAGATATGAACCGTGCAGCAACACCGCAACTCGTCTGGTGTCTTTCTTTGTGAGATATCTGATTGCACTGTTTAAACCTGCCTTTCATCTAATGCTGCTACAGAAAACCCAATTATACAACAGCTGCAAATGGACTTTTGATTTAACAATACTTAATTTAATTGGCATATTAGACATGCCCCAAACATCCAGCCCTAGTTATCATGTAGTAGTGTTAAAGGGACTGTAGTCTTGTGCTGATGCAGATAGGATGCAACACAAGAAAATGGTTTTGAAATCTTTAACTTGGTATGTATACATTAAGAGAAAATGCATCATAGATTTCCATTTATTTCTTCTGTTTTTCAAGACAGTTCTGACATACTTAAATCATAAGAAGACCATGAGGGGATTATCAGGATATAATATAAATACGAAAATCGAGCAGTTTTAAGAACAAATATAACAATCAGGTTTTCTCTCTCTCCCCCACAGATCCCAGTGAGGGCTTTCACTGCCAAGATGAGTGTCGCATCCTAGGCCACTCTGACCGCTGTTGGATGCCTCGCGTTCCAGTCCCAGCACGTGCCAAGTCACCTGAGCACGCTCGTAATGTCATTGCTTTGTCTATCGAGGCAACCACAGTGGATGTGCCACACTATGAGGATGGCACAACAAAGAGGACTTTTGCCACCTTTGGCAAGGATGGGCCGGAAGATGTGGAACGAGGAGAAATAAAGGGAAAGCGGACTCAGGAGTCTCAGGTGTGTAGCCCCAAGGCCAATGGAGGGGCTATTCGTGAAGCTGGCAATGGGCGCGAGGCAGCCAGCCCCATCACTTCCCCTGTGCACCTGAAGAGCCCAGTGTCCAAGCCGTCATCTGCCTACAACACACTTAAATGCCGTGACGCAGAGCGAATTGCCAACCACAGCCTGCTGCGGCAGCCGGAGGGGAAGGACAGTGAGCCGGCTGTAAGGGAGATCAACACACTTCTCCATGATGGCCGAGACAAGGAATCCCCCAGCAGCAAGCGCCTGAAGGACATTGTGCTTTAGCAAGCTTCACTATGACACACACCAACATGCATACACACATCCAGTGTAAACTCACATATATATACCCCGCAATAGCTGTGTATACACAGAAGAAAATCTGGCTGTGGCAGTAGAGAGACACACCCATTTGCAGTATACAAAATTCAAAAACCAGCTTGGGCTGATGATGAACTGAAGTATGCTGCAGCTAGTTGTGTGCTCAGGCCCAGGTAGTGGATGTGGCTTCGTTGTAGTCGCAGTACTTTTTCCTTGTTTGCTTTTTTGTTCAGTTTTCTTTCTATCAGCCTGCAGTGAGTGGACAGGCAGGTTACTGTTGACTGCATGGACACGGCCAGTGGAGCTCTCCAGCCCTTGACCCAAAGCAGGACACTACATGTTTGGACACCTGAGGTGCCAGTTCATACGTACAGTTATGCCTTTTGAACTACTTTTGTATCACAAACTGATATTTGCCTTCTTTGGTTTTGCAGTCTGTTTTAGCTGCCAAAATTGCTCTTTGTTCCTTTGTATAGAGTTCTGTCACTGTAATAAACAACAACAGATACACACAGGATTCATCCAAAAATATCATCAATTTACTCCTTCAGAAGTTTTCAGTGCATTCAGGAGAAGGAAGGTGAGGCCTCTCAGTCTCATCTGTCCCTCTCCCTGACTAATAAGAGAAACTTTCTCTGCATATCCCTGAGGACATCCTCGTGTCATCAGACTGTGAGGTCCTTACAGTATTTATATTTTATCACAGTGGAGCTGATTGAACTCTCGCTGTCTGCCAAGCTGCTCTGAACACAGGAAGTGGGACAGACAGAGCCTTGTGTTCAAACTGCGTTGTATGAAAAAAAGACTTACTGCTTTTGAAATCTCCTGTGCCCAACCTTGATTGTAGCCAGTGGAGCACAAATTAGAACTTTGTGCTTTGGTCTTGTACTTTTTTTGACTTTTGACTATGGGGCTAGGATAGAAGGGATCGTCACTCATGTCTTGCTATGTGAAACTCTGTATAGGGTTTGCTATTATCATTTTTAATAACCTGTTGTTATGTGACAATCCCTTTAATGTTTTGTTTCAAGAGAAAAAAAAATGAATAAACATTGGTGTTCAACTGAAGCTACAGTAGCGTTTGTTACACAAACACAAAAATAAAAAAAAACATATATGCCAAAATATATTTTATAAATAATTTAAAATGTATAATGAAAATATTTAATGCTGTGTAGTTATTTTATGAGTAAGTTATACTTGAAATTAACTTGCTTTTGTTCATTTGTCTTTTGCTTTTATATTGAACCGGATTTTGTTTTTTTGTTTTGTTTTGTTTTGTTTTTTTTATTTTAAAAACTTGGATTATTTTTTTGTTTACTGTGTGATCCCTGGCAACTGTTGACTTGCAGTCTACCTTGTTGTAAAGAGTTTCTTATTGGTCAGTTCTTGTGCCATCCAGTTTCTGTGTGGGCTACCAGAAAATGTAAAAAGACAAAAAAAAAGATAAATAAAACAACAAAAAAAAAAAAACCCGCTATTTCAACACCAAAAAAAAAAAAACCCGCTATTTCAGCACCAACATTAGTGTGTCAGTTCAATGAGCTTAGAGTGAGATAGCAAAAGAAACCAAAAAAGATGCAAACAAAACCTTAATGATTGCAGGATGTTGCTTCATCTTAGTATCTAAGGAGAAAGAACAGCTTCCAGTGTTCTCCAGGCTGCAACGAGGTTCCACCTATTTTATCTGTGTAATAGGTCGGCTTTCCTATAGGGCCCAATCACGTGAAAAAAAAAAAGATTTTTCCAGCTTCAGATGAGGGCATTGTGATGTGCAGACTAGCTTTACTCAGCACTGCTGTCACCCTGTACCATCTGTGTTCTCCTGATCTCAAAGCTAAGGTTGAGACCACAGTGGTATAAACAGGGCTCTCCCCTACTACGAGCACCACACAACAGACTGGGTGGAATCATGTGAGAAGGAACTAAGGTCTTGGAAGAACCGTGTTGCACATCAGCAATGTGGTTTTATGTTGCTTTGCAGTAAACTATGTACAATGTGGAAAAATATGAATGAAAATGGACAAATTGCATACAACAAACTAGATCTTGTAGCTGAATGTTTTGCTGGTCTCACCCATGGCTTCTGGCAACATGAAAATCGGAATAATCACTGAATGTATACAGCAGCTTATAATTAAACTATTAAATGTTCTCTGCTTTGTTTCCTTGTTTTTACTCGACACCAGTGAAGTTTCAGGTTGAACTGAAATTTGAATCTTTTGCTTCTTAGAAACCATTGTGTCTTAGAGTACCATAAGCAGTTCTCAAATCACTAGTAGGATTAACATTAGTGTAGGTGCACTGACAAAACTTAAATTTATCCATCACACTGCTGACCAAACAAGTATACTATTGCAAATGTCTTGAGCCACCCCACAGTTACTGTGTGCTAGGCCAGAATCACATAATGTCCCAGAAAATGAAAAGTGTAATTTTTGCAAATTGAATCAGTGATGTGATTGGCTGATTAGATATTAGTGTTAACGAACAGTTGAACAGGTGTACCTAGTGAAGTGGCTGTGAGTATATACAGCTCCGGAAAAAATTAAGAGACCACTCCAAAATTATCACTTTTTCTGATTTTGCTATTCATAGGTATATGTTTGAGTAAAATGAACATTTTTATTTTGTTCTATAAACTACTGACAACATAACTCCCAAATTCCAAATAAAAATATTTTCATTTAGAGCATTTATTTGCAGAAAATGAAAAAATTGTCAAAATACCAAAAAAGGTCCAGTGTTTTCAGACCTCAAATAATGCAAAAAAACAAGTTCATATTCATTTTTAAACAACACATTACTAATGTTTTAACTTAGGAAGTGTTCAGAAATCTATATTTGGTGGAATAACCCTGATTTGCAATCACAGCTTTCATGCGT
>VUQI01002325.1:0-11568 GCA_015106735.1 Paratilapia polleni | reverse complement strand
AAAAAAAAAAAAAAAACTCATCAAAATGAAGCTTGAGCAACAAAAATTGAGGGAAGAAAGCCTCAAGAGACAGCTGGAGGACAACCTGCGAAGAGAAAGAGAAAAGTGCAACAAGGAAATCCATATGGTAAAAAAGCAGTGTGACAAGAAGTGTTTGGATCTCTGCAGAGAGACAGCACAGGGACAATTGTGAGTGACAAGAGATGAGACATAATGCAGCTTTAAAGAGAGTTGGAATTCACCGCTATACACAATAACAGTACAAACATTTTTCATCCCATTGTAAATCTTCTTCATGCATGTGTTTGGTGTGACCATAATTACTTGTCACAATTGTAGATCTAATATGCTGTGACCTTTAAACTGTAAGTCCTCTGTATCTCTCTGTAAACCAGCAAAAGCACAAAAATAGTACAAACTCTCAACAATGACAGACATAATCTGATTATCATCTCCACACCCTCTCCTTTGTGCTGCTATCTCTGTGTCCATCATCTAAACCTTTTTTTTTTTTTCGAATGAAATCCTGTTGCCATTAATAAAGATCAAATATTGCTTGAGTGCTATTTCAGCATCATTACTGATGTTGTGACTTCAGCTGTGCCATCTGCCTCTGCTTCTGTCCCCAGCCAGAAAGTCAGCTTTTATCCACTGTCCTGTGTGTCTGTGTTTGAATGCACTTGTTATGTTGCACATGTTGTGGGAACATACCATTAATCTGTTTACACAGTTGCGGCCTAACTCCATTTTGGAGACAAAATATAAGTTAAAATAATGTGAATGATATCATTTTAACTGAACACTTTTTTGGCATCGGTTTGGTATTTACCTGAAAGCAAAGTAGGTGAAGTAGTAGTTATGGTTTGGGTTAGGTTAAGTCTCCAGAAAGTAAGTATAAGTCAAAGGTCCTCTGAAGAAATGTGTGTGTATTTGTGTGTGTGTGTGTGTGAGAGAGAGAGAGCGAGAGTGCTGTGGGAAGAGAGGATAATAAATTACACTGTCATGGAAGTAAACAATACTGCCTAAAGGAAGCATGTAACAAGTAACAGTGCAATTACAATATAATATGTCCAAGGTAAAACAAAATATAAACAAATGCAGTTTTTGTGAGAGTGTTGTGAGAAAATATTATCTCATAATAAATTATAATATAAAAAAGTCATAATAAATATGGAGTAACAGCTGGCAGCTAGTATATGCTCTGGAAATGTGACAAACTCCTTCTTGGGTTGTGGAGTGTGCACTGGTTCCCTGTGCAGAGTCTTGTCATCCCTAATGGAAAAGGCAGGACTCTGGGAAGTTGCTGCTGTTAGTCTGGCACTCAACTCCGCATAAAACTGCACCTTGGATTTTGATACTGTGTGAACTTTCAAGCTATTCCTAGGATGATTTTGTTACCTTTAGATTCAGGCCAGCTGTTTCTCCTGGTCAGTTAAAAGCATCTCATTGTGCAGAATGTCAAGCTATGGCTTTAAACAAAACAAAATTAAACAAAATTAAATTTCATCGTGTAAGATTGGAAGCTTAGATTCTTAAAGCTTCTTAATTGTAACTGTTCCCCACCAAATCTTATTTTGTTTTGGTTTTATTCTCAGTATCTTGCGCTGTGGGCTTTAAAAAAGTGGATGGAAGAGACGTTTCCATCTGTCACTATCGAGCCTGTCTGTATGCTGGTGTAAAGATCTGTGGCACCAATGCAGAATCATTATTTTACAATAAAATACACTAATAAAGCAGTAAAAGTGTTGAACCTAATATGTGACTTTTAAGTCACCAGGTTAACCTCTTTTAAACTTAATATGTAAAGTGACAGGGCTAAGTTTTAATGATGAATCTTAAATGAATCATTAACAGAGCTTTACTGATTCGATTCACTCCCATCCCCCTCACACTCTTACTCAAAGAGCTATGAAAGGCCACTGTATGCTACTGAAAGTACAGGGCATCAGAAAGCAGATGTACAAACTTAGCAATAAGCCAGAAACATAGTAGAGCACCCAACAGCTAATAGATGAGATATTTCACTCAGTGTTTGGTGGAGTCCCATCCAGAGCTACAGGAAGAACTGAACAACTTCTTGCTAACATGTTAAATGTTGTTTAAATGTGTTTGAGTTTTTGATAGCTTTGGAGGTAAAACAAGTGCCAAATATGATTTATAATAGCTTGGTTTAGGTCTGACAAAACCCCAAAAAACCCAAAACAAAGCTGTTCACTATTTTAAATTGTATCATGAGATGACATAGTTTACTTTTTCAAATAAAAAAACAAACAAACAAACAAAAAAACAGCAGCATTTTTGACAGTCAACAGTAGGGGAGAGACAAAAAACTTGGATCACATGTGACAAAGTCCCAATTACCTATTTAAGACAGTAAAAATAAATAAATAAATTTATGTCAAAAACATGCTTTTCCAGCGGATCCCTACCATTACACTGTCACATTCTTATTTGATTCTAGCTACGTGCATTTGTTACGCATAATCTCCCAAACTGTCTTTTGATTGTGCACAGAACCAGATCAAAGGCACCAAAAGTTAATGTCTGATCAAAGTACTCATACTCAGTGTCTTATCAGTGGGACTTCTAGTTCAGCCCCTGCGAGGGGATTGTAATGGGGGGATCATCTGTGAATGGCCGGCTATATCCTGCACCATGTCTGTGAAGATTTTGGGGTTGCTGCCTCCCTGGATGCCAACCCCATCAAAGGAAAAACATCGGCCACATCAGGCTGCCACACCAACTTCAGCACCAAGGAGATGAGAAGTGAAGGGGGACTTCTGTAAGTTTAGGCCACAATGGCACACACACACACACACACACAGTGTCTAAGATAGACTCCTGTTCTTCACATGTAACCTTTTAAACATGGATATGTAAACAATTTTTTAAATTACAGATTCATTGAAAAAACTGTCACAATTCTGAGCAAACATCACTCCCAGCTTCTCCATGTCTATGATCCACACTGTGGTGCTGACAACATAATTCGCCCCACCAGTCAATGCTCTACCTCAGTTTCCATGACTTCTCCACAGCCACAGCCTGTTGTAAAGTTAGTATTCACATCCCTGGCCATGTGAGTTGGAATGGCTGTGGATACTTTGAAGACAGACATCCTGCAGCCAGCTGTGACCCCTACAGTGTGACGAGGGCCTTGGTTAAAACATGTCTGTTAGAAGTCACTGAGAAAGAAGGTGATCGTGCTGAGGAGAGCATGGCTCTCTGAGAGCAGAAAAAACACATTCAGTACACCATAGTACATGAATACAGATTAAAACAAAAGATAAAGGAATACAGTTTGTTTTTGTGAGAGTTAATATTATTATCTACCATATAACAGTCATGATAAATGTGAAGTAACAGTTGTAACATGGTAGATTGGTATCACCTGGTTATTAACTCGCCTCCATATTTGTTGTGGGAAATTGGCACTAGTTTGGGAGTGGTTTTGTGTGCGCATGTTTCACAATTGCTGTGTGATTGGGTTGGGTTAATTAAAGGCTGGTGTATTTGATTGCACTCATACTCTAATCTACTTATATTCCACACTGCAAACACTACTGTTAAAATTTTCTCTCTCTCTGTGCAAGTATGTTATGTAGCCCAGACTTACGATGGTTTATATTAAAAATATTTATAGTGGACAGTGTTCTGTTGTTCTGTGACTTGTATAATTAAGATGCAGTTGAATATTTGGTTACATTTTTGTCTCTTTGTGCAGGCCAGGGCCTACAACATGCTGCAGCCTAAAGGCAGAGTTGGCTTGCTGAGGCTGGGGTGTTTGCCGGCCTGCTCCATACAGGGTGGTGGGTCTTGTGGACAACTGCTGTTCCCTGTTGAAGTTGTTAGAGTGCAGCTGATCAGTGGCATAGCTGGCCCTGGCCTTGGACTGTGTTTTAACCCTTTTTTGCAAGTGGGACTCTGGACTGTTTTGTTCCCCAGCTTTTGTGACAAATTGTGGCTGGGATTGTTTCCCATTGATTTTAGAGATTTGTCTAATAAATTTTACTTTAGAATTTTTACTGGTTTTACTTTTGCCGGTGGCTGAGACTGTTGGACAGACCTAAAATCTGTGTTACACAGTCAGTTAACTTAGTACAAGGACTGGAAATGTGAAAAATTGGATTTTGTATGTATTAACCAAATAAGCCATAACATGTTACTGTGGGATCTTTAGAGCTCTTGATAGGCTGATTTTTACCTTTAGCTTAAGGCCAGCTTTTCTTCCTGGTCAGTCAAAGCATCTTTTCAAGCAGAACATCAAGCTGTTCTTTTAAGCTTGCAGATACTTTGGTGAATGTAAGTCTGATAATTTGATACACCACTGATTCTCCTTTGTCCTTGACCAAGGCATGGGCTTACAAAAGTTATGTGAAAGTAATGATTAGCTGGTAAAACACCAAATTTCTTTTACATTAAAATGTAGAAGAGACTGGATGAAAAAATAATCCTAGAAAAACTCCAAAAACTATTTAAATATCAATTTAAATATGTGGTTGACTTCACTCTTTTGAACACATGCAAATATTTACAGAGAATCCAGTTGATATTAACTTGTATTCAGATAATAAGCAGGAGTGTGATATTCCATGAAAAGCATAGTGTAAAGAAAATCACCATACCTTCCCTGAAAGCTTTTTGATAAAGGTCTGGAATATCTGTTCACATATGTTTGGATTAATAAAGGTGGAGAAAATCTAGTGTTAAACCAGGACTCTCCACAATGAGCCATGACTTCTCCACAGCCTGTCATATTAGTGTTCAGCATCCCAGGCCATGTGAGTGTGAATGACTGTGGATATTCTGTAGCCAACTTTGACCCCTACAGTGTGATGAGGGCCTGGGTTGAAACATGCCTCTGAGTGACCGAGAGAGAAGGTGATGAGGAAAGCATGGCTTCCCGAGAGGAGAGAAAAGACATCAAGCACACTGTGGTACATAAATATTACAGACTTTGCATGTGTCTGTGAGAAAAAAAATCAAACTCATGTGCAAGTTCAAATGCATGAAACAATAAAATTGTAATAATAAAACTATATAAAGGCATGTTAATTCTCAAAAATGTATTTTTTTCTCTTTTTTCAAAAATTGAGAATGAAAAAGATGCAATTTAAAGCAAACACTTTGCTTTAATACATCAGCATTTTGGGCTGTAATCTCTACGAATAGAAAAACTGTCCTAAATGAATGGAAATGTGTGTAAAGAAATGTCTTTTGTGTAGTGTGTTTGTGTTGAATTTTCATGTTTATATTCTTTCTTCTGTTGCAACAACATTTTCACTGACTGTAAGAGCATTGAGTGACATTTAGAAAAAAATGAGACAAAAACATTGGGGCAAAGGATTAAAATTATTAATATAGTAAGTCAGAATGAAACTGTTGAGAGAGAAAATTAATAATGGCTCGACATGGTTTCTGCTTTTCTCAGGTGGCAAACTTCTCTCAGCTCTGCGCGTCTGGGAGCTGTGTTGTCAGCAGTGAGTACCAGCTGGTGGTGCATTGGTCCCCAGTCAGTCTGCTGCGCGCTCAGCGCAGAAGCACAGATCAGCCCGAGTGGAGCAGGACGCCACTGTGGGTGAGCATTAAGCCTCCTTTTCCGTTAATGGCGCGGGTTCTTTCAGTTCGACATGTGGCTAGCCGCAGGACGAGACAATGAATAACACAACCGGCTTGGAGCTGGTAGGAGCTGGCAGCCGGGAACAGTTACCGGCGCACCGCGTCTTAACGGGCTGTGTCCTGGCGCTGCTTATCATTTGGACACTTTTAGGTAACTTCACGGTGTGCGCAGCCGTTTATCGCTACCGGCACCTGCGCGCAAAAGTAACCAACATCTTTATCGTGTCACTGGCTCTGTCGGACCTCCTGGTGGCCGTGTTGGTGATGCCGTGGAAAGCGGTGGCTGAAGTGGCCGGTTTCTGGCCGTTTGGAGGCTTCTGTAAAACCTGGTTGGCCTGCGACATCATGTGCTCAACGGCCTCCATCCTCAACCTGTGCGTCATTAGTGTGGACCGATACTGGGCCATCTCCAACCCGTTTCGCTATGAAAGGAGTATGAACAAGAGGGTGGCATCCGTTATCATCGGCGTGACCTGGACAGTGTCTGTGGTGATCTCCTTCGTTCCTGTGCAGCTAAACTGGCACCGGGCGGAGATCGGTGACCCGACCGGGGAGGATATGGCGCTCCATGATAACAGTATGGATGGTGGGAGCTGTGACTCCAGCCTCAGCCGCACGTACGCCATCTCCTCCTCCCTCATTAGCTTCTACATTCCGGTCGCAATCATGATTGTGACATACACCCGCATCTACCGGATAGCCCAAATGCAGATCCGCATGATATCCTCCTTGGAGCGGGCGGCAGAGCACGCGCAGAGTTGCCGTTCGGACATTCCTGAACTAATTTCTCACCTGTGCACAGAAATGAGTACCCGCTCGTCTCAGTCTCACATCAGCCTTGACCCGGATTGCCAACCGTCAAATCAGTCACACTGCGAGCTCAAAGTCTCCATAAGAAAAGAGACAAAAGTCCTCAAAACTCTGAGCATCATAATGGGCGTTTTCGTCTGCTGTTGGTTGCCTTTCTTTATCCTGAACTGCGCTCTGCCATTCTGTCCCGGCCCAGGGGCTCCGGCGGCCCAACGTGGCCCTTACTGCGTTAGTGAAAAAACTTTTGATGTCTTTGTGTGGATCGGCTGGAGCAATTCCTCCCTAAACCCGGTCATATATGCGTTCAACGCGGACTTTAGAGACGCTTTCCTGCGCCTGTTGCGCTGCCGCGGGCGCCGCTTCTTGGCCGCGGTGAGCGCAGTGGTGGAGACGATGGTATCGAGCAAGGAGGCGGGAAACCCGAAGCGAGAAAGCCCGATGAAGGTGAAGCTGGACGTCTCCTGTGCCACGAACACTAGGGAAAGCGAGGACAGCGGGAACACCACGGTGACTGTGTTCTATCACAGAGGGACGAGGTCGGAACAAGTGACGGACACCCAGGAAAGGAACGATAAAGACAGGCTGACGCACATTCCCATATGAGTGGGATAATTTCAGGGGTCAAGGGGTAGGGCACAAATAAAGGGAACAGACTCAACCCCGGATGTAGGGGGCAGGAAAAACGAAGCACTGAAGCACACTGAATTTTTCACACCAGGGAGGCGTTAAGCATCCATAAAATGACAACCCTACCTTAGGAGGTCAAATAATAATGCCTGGGCTGTTATCTCTACTTTTACTATCCTACATCTGAATATCTCCTATTTTTTTTTTCTCCTGGGATTTAACGAGGGTGTGTATTTGGATTTGTTTGTTTATAGGAGTAGCTTTTTTTTTGGTGATCAGTACCCAACAAAGTCTTAAGGTTAAAATACTCTGAAGCAAGGTTAGATGGGGGGCCTGTTGAATGAATTCAAAAATTATTAGCTTGAGTTAAGTGGAGAAAAATGGGGGAAAATATCTTATATAAAGGAAAGATAATTGAATGTTACTTTAGCAGTAAAACAGATACCTGTGGATGGTCAAATGCTTGAATCAAGCTGAGGGAGATGCAGTCTTCTCTCCCTCACCTCCAGCTTTCAGATCAGAGTAGATGTTTTACATGGATGGGTGGATCAACAGAAAAATTTACTCAGTAGGACAGGGGTTTTGCAGAGGGGCCATTCACAAGGCAAATAGCCGGCTTTCCTCTCTCTTCTTCCCCAGTGTGGAGAGAGATTTATCACAGGTCAGGATTTCTCTGACTCTCTAGAAATGGGATTATGTAAGTAACTCACATTAGCACCCATCAGCTGTGCATCTTGGTGGATGCACAGTGCACTCTGTTTCCCCCCTCTTTCCCCTGAAAGAAACAATCATGAATTATTTGTACTGGTTGTTCCTGTGAAAGATGTCCTGACCAGCAAGAACACAGAAGCTTTTATGGTGACAACTCCTGAAAACACAAGATGTGATTCTATGCAGTGAGGCTGATGCAGAAATGGCCACTGCAAGGGGAGAGGTATACAGTCTCATAGCTGCTCCGTGATGAACTTTCTACATATTAACATCTATTCATATTTGTTTCATGAGACTTTCTTGTTGGTGTTAAATATGAAAGTGTCTGTTGTTACCTGAACGAGCCATCAAGCCTTAATGGAGCCAACAAGAAATAAGATTTCCTCCTGAGCTGCAGTTAATTTTATTAGGTAGCTTACTATATAAAGAAATAGTTTGACATTTTGAAAAATATGTTTTTTTCTTTCTTGTCAAAAGATGATACCACTCTCGTGTTAGCGTAAAAACTGTATGTAACATAAACTAGCAGCTGTAGTAACAAAATCTGCCAAACAGCACCTCTGCACTCCCTCAAAAGTTTAAACTTTGAAATAGTTCAGTGAAGAGAAGTCACCGTTCGAGTCCAAAACCAGACACACACATAACCACGTAAACCAGAAGTTTTTGTTTTCCCACTTTTTTGTTGTAAGGCCTAAACAAAAAAGTAAAGGTGACCTCTTGTCCCTGTTGTACTCATTTCCAGTCTACACTCATCAGCCACTTGATTAGGTATACCTGCTGAACTGCCCCTTAACACAAATATCTAATTAGCCAATCACATGGCAGCAACTCAATGCATTTGGGCATGTAGGCATGGTCAATAGGACCTGCTGAAGTTCAAACTGAGCATCAGAAAGGGGATTCAAGTGACTTTGAATGTGGCACGGTTGTTGGTGCCAGACGGGCTGGTCTGAGTATTTCAGAAACTGCTGATCTACTGGGATTTTCCCACACAACCATCTCTAGGCTTTACAGGAAATGGCCTGAAAAAAAGAAAAATATCCAGTGAGCAGCAGTTCTCTGGGTGAAAATGCCTTGATGATGCCAGAGGTCAGAGGAGCATGGACAGACTGCTTCAAGCTGATGGGAAGGCAACAGTAACTTAAGTAACCACTCATTACAACCACGGTATGCAGATGTATCTCTGAATGCAGAAGAGCACAACATGTCAAACCTTGAAGCAGATGGGCTACAGAGGCAGAAGACCACACTGGATACCACTCCTATCAGCTAAGAACAGGAAACTGATTGGAAAAACATTGCCTGGTCTGATGAGTCTCAATTTCTGCTGGCACATTCAGCTGGTACCATGAAAGCATGGATCCATCATACCTTGTATCAGTGGTTCAGGCTGGTGGCTGTGGTGAAATGGTATGGGCGATATTTTCTTGGCTCGATTCGGGCCCACTGGTACCAATTTAGCATCATCCAGCAGGATAACGCACCATGTCACAAAGCTTGAATCATCTCAAACTGGTTTCTTCAACATGAAAATGAGTTCATTGTACTCAAATGGCCTCCAGTCACCAGATCTCAATCCAATAGAGCACCTTTGGGATGTGGTGGAATGGGAGATTCACATCATGACAAATCTGCAGAAACTGCGTGATGTTACCATGTCAACATGAACCAAAATCTCTGAAGAATGTTTCCAGCACCAAAATATACCACGAAGAATTAAAGCAATTCTGAAGGCAAAACGGGATCCAACTAGGGTACTAGCAAGGTGTACCTAATAAAGTGGCTGGTAAGTGTAACTGAGACTCTCCTCCCAGAGAATTACCCCATAGGTGGTTTGTGCGACCCCTACTGGTAACCCGGAAAAACAAAGGTTTTAAACTTCTGTTTAAAGTTGTAAAAGGGTCCATTAAACCCAAGTCATAGTATTTTCCTGACATTAATATAGAAGTTCTGGTTCCCAAAACAAAATGCATCAGCAACCCTAACATGGTTAAGAGGTCCAGCTCAGTGTCTTGAACTAGTCTAGAAGATAGTTATTGCTACACCTTCTTCTATCTCTACACCTTTACTCAACATTAAGCCTTAAAATCCATACAGGTAAGTTATAAGAAAATTCACCCCTTCATACAGTTGTTATGATGGGGGATTTTTGATATACATACCAAAAACATTTTTGTTTTTTTTTGTAACAGGCTATAAGCAGGTCACCAAAGCAGGTAGTTTAATATGTGATTTTGTGCAGGCTGACTCAGTTTTGGAGCCAGCCTCAGTCTGTGCCACTTCCTGCCTTGGCTTCATTTTTCAGCCTTCAGGGTTGAAACTACAGTATATTTTGTTTCAGGAACTCTTACATGTGCTGTTTCAGGAACAAAGAATATGATTGTTTAGTTGGAGGACTTGTTGTCTAAGATATGAGCTCTAACTCTGGATTTAAAACAGTAATAATGATACATTTACTGTGGGTAAACACACTTATTGACTTTCATGCTCAAATTTAAGCTTGAACTGTATTTCTTTGGACTGTAGGCAAATCTGCACAGGGATCTCTCAGATACATTTGGGTTTGATTCTTTGCACCTTTAATTTTGGTTCATCTATGTTTTGAATTTGAATTGAGTTGCCTGTAGTGAAATTGACGAGTCAGCTGTCTTGACAAACAGATTCACCTAAAGCTGTACTGATAATTGAGGTGTGTGCATCAGCTCTTCTGTAAACATCTGCTAACTTCTGAGTGCAGGCTGGCAAAGACGTTGGAGAAGCATACCAGCTTTAGGTGAGAAGACATTTGTGCTCAGCTTACGTGTGTTGCTTGAGGCAAAAGACACATGATGTTGCTCCGGACATTACAGTTGAATTTCTGTCTCCCAGCTATAAGCTAAAACTAATAAATGTATTTCCCAGTATGTTTAATTGTTAAATTAACAGCAACAAATAATCATTAGTCAGCTTCCAGATTCACTGAAAACTTATGGAGTAACTACATGTGTAATCTCGGGGCACCAGTTGTAACATGCTTGTTTCTGTGCATTGTAGGAGTGGGGAAATACATTATGGTATTGTTCTAATTATGGTATTTGCTCTGTAATGGGCTTGTAACCTTCAGCTTCACTGTACGCAAGAATATTCCCCACACCAAAGAGGATTAATAAAACAAAGGTCAAATAAATGTTTTAAAGTGTGCAGATGTTGCACAGGGAGTGACTGAGTGAGAAACGTCTTTAAAGATCTGACTGGTGTGCAGTTCATGATAAACTGATTACATCTATTAATACTGACTAACTAATGACTGTCCTCATTTCACTCTCATGTCACCCAAAAGAAGCTCATTGCATTAATGTGTCTCCCATGGTAGTTCGCCTAGGGAAGCTTTTTATGGGCTACATCTGCCCACCTTCAAAATGTGAGAGTTAAAAGAGCCCCTGAGGCTGCAGACAAGGCAGAAAGATTCAGAGGGAGGTGTTAATCAATTTGTGCACTTGAGGAGGGAGAACTCCTCTAATTGGCTACCAGTTAAATCCAGAATTGAATTTAAAATCCTTCTCCTCACATACAAAGTCTTAAAAAATCAGGCCCCATCATATCTTAAAGACCTCATAGTACCATATTATCCCAATAGAGCACTTCGCTCTCAGACTGCAGGCTTACTTGTGGTTCCTAGGGTATTTAAAAGTAGAATGGGAGGAAGAACCTTCAGCTTTCAGGCCCTTCTCCTATGGAACCAGCTCCCAGTTTGGATTCGGGAGACAGACACCCTCTCTACTTTTAAGATTAGGCTTAAAACGTTTCCCCCAACCGGTCGCG
>VUQI01002324.1:0-11837 GCA_015106735.1 Paratilapia polleni | reverse complement strand
CTGGTTTTTTTTTTTTTTTTTTTTTTTTTTTTTTTTCCCCCTCCTCGTGATGTATCATAACAACCTGACGCCTGATATGGATTCAGTCTCTCCCACCTGCCGGCCAGAGTCTCCTGTCGGGACACTCTGCCAGAAGACGCCAGAGGAGGCGAGCTCTCCAGCGTCCTCCTCAGAGAGCAATGCAAAGGTATGAATGGCTTTGTTGATCATTTATTCAACACGCAACCGAAGGGGCACCCCGTTTAAAGCAGATTACAGACCCCCTCCCTTTCTTTTTTTTTTTTAAAGTGGGCCACAGACTCGATGCCCAAATGCCTTTTTATCTTCGTGGTGGGTGGAGGGGGAGGGGGAGGTGGAACTGATTGATAAGATTTTAATTAACTGGATGCGGTTAGTTTTAAACATCATTTTTGACAGATGCGAGACACAAATGGATCGGAAATCAGTGCGTGTGGAGATGTGTCCAAATAGCCCTGCAGGTCGGGTTGTTATGATTCCGACGTCCTGGGACCAAATGTGAGCGTGTCGATGCAGCGGTTCATTGAGAAAAAATAAATCCATTCAGGAGACTCCACAGCATCTCTGCGTCAGTGTTGACGTCAGAAACAATGATAAAGTCAAATATTGATCTGGAGAAGGCTATTTCTGGTCGGGTATATTTCAAGAAAAGACACCACATGCAGGATATCCTCTGTTTTAGACTATAAACAAATGAATTAAAGGTTTTATTGACGATTGGCGTCACAATGAGAGCCACATGAAACCTCTAATATAATTAAACAAATTTGATTGTAGTCCTCATTGTCTGTATTATTTCTGTTTTTTCAGGAGGTCTGCCAAGACATGAGCGCTGAAGATACTCCATTTGTTCCAACGGTTACAGCGATTTCCTCTACCCCAGATTTTCAGTGGATGGTCCAGCCTACGATTATTACATCTGTCTCACCGTCTCTGGGTAGCAAACAAGCCAATGAACCGCAAAGCTCTCGCCAGGCAACACCCAAAGCAGGCGGGAATAAGGGAAAAAATGCTGCCAGAAAGGGGAAAACAGAGCAGGTAGGTTAGCTCTGATGAAGTCTACCTGCTATTGGACATAACAGTCAATAGTGTAAATTTGCATATGCCAATCTGAATTCCTTGCGTGCAACCTTGCTATTGTGCATGCTCCTCTGGTGCCGTGTGCGGGCTGTGTGCCTTCCTTAGGCGGTCAATTTATATTCAGGTCACAGCAAGTCTGCAACAATAGTCTATTTTTAGACGCATTGCAGCGAAACATGCTTTTGCCATTCTTCAGATGGTGAGCTGGGAACGGGTGTTGTGGATTAGGAGAAGAAATGGCTGGATTCTTCACGGTAATAACTGACTTATTTCTTTTACATCCCAGCTGTCTCCTGAGGAGGAAGAGAAGAAGAGGATAAGAAGGGAGAGGAATAAAATGGCTGCAGCAAAGTGTCGCAACAGACGGAGGGAACTCACAGATACACTGCAAGCTGTAAGTAAACAGTGATTAATTTGCTCAGCTGTCATTTACACCTACTGTGGTGTGTTTTCCACATGAATGATTTTTGGATGTCGATCTGTTTTAAAGGAGACAGACAAGCTGGAGGAGGAAAAGGCAGCCCTAGAGACCGAAATAGCCAACCTCATCAAAGAGAGAGAACGGCTCGAATTTATCCTTGCTACACATAAACCAGTGTGCCAGATGTCAGAAGAGCTTGAGTCCATTTTCCAAGAGTCCACAGGGTCCCCAGATCTACCACCCAGTCCAGACGAGGACAGAGTTCCAGAGGATGGCACCCAGGAAGCTCCTTCACTCCAGGACATGGACGACCCCAGTGATCCGTCCACAGCCATCTCTGGGAACTCCAATATTTTGCTGTGTGCCAGTGCTGAAATCAACATCTGTGATCTCGAGCCCTCCCTGGACATTAAAGAGGGGCTACTGGACAATATGTTACCCAGTTTGGAAGAGAAAACTCCCATGGAGACGGCTCGATCCGTGCCAGACATAGATTTGAGTAGCTCTCTCGGGGTCTCGGACTGGGAGACCCTGTACAAGTCTGTTTCCAGTGACCTGGAGCCTCTCAGCACTCCCGTGGTGACCTCCACCCCTACCTGCAGCAGCTACCTGTCTGTGTTCACATTTGCGTGTCCTGAGCTGGACTCTTTCACAGAGGGACTAGACAGCCATAAAGGTGGAGGAAACAAGGCTGATTCTGTTGATATCCTCAACTCTCCAACTCTCCTAGCCTTATAAAATGCAAAGGGCAGTGATCTGTTTGATCTCTCTGGTTTTTCTGTTTGCAGGTTCCTGATGTTGAAATGATATGAACAACGTGTGCCACAGTATGCTGTAACACTTCAAGGAATACAATCATGAAAAGTGTTGTGCGTGACTAAGCAAACATATAAACTCTCTCCAGATACATAGCCAACAGAGTGATGTAGCTAAAAGCATGGCTTTTAATTTAACAGAAAGGACTAAAGTAAGTTTTGATTTTAAACGCATGCTGAAAAGTTCCAAATAATTTTCAAAGCTCATATATATAAATATACATAAATAAATAAATAAATAAATATATATATGATCTGTTACTAGATCTAAGCTGTAATGTGGAAATTAATGTAACAGTATGGTTTTGTGTTTTGGTGTCAATTGTGTATTGATTGATATAAATGTTGTATTTACATATCCATCTAAGTACCTGCATACCTCAGTGTCATCAAGTGTGGTTTGACCTCATTGTTAAAATGTTGAAAGTTTTCCATGAAAACATCCAGTGCTATATACTATATATCTTATCAAGATGTAACTTATGATTTATTTTTTTACCTTTCAGATTTTGACTTATTTGTTTAAACTGAAAAATAAGTAAAATGGGCATCGATTGCTTATCTATGCTGCTGAATAACTACAATAAATCTACGTTCACAGTGGTGTTTGGTGCTGGTTAGTTTGTTAATCAAGATGAAAATGTTGTGTTGGTCTTATTTGTATAAATGTAAATTATGAAGTTGTTATGCTCCAAAGAAACTTTATATTTATCATTACTTCTTTTAAAACATTTCAAATAATCTCTGTAAACTGATTGAGCTTTTATATTTTTGTAGTGCTCCTTTACATTTTTGTTGTTGTTTGAAGGGGAGGGGGCTCACTGTAGATCGGCGGCTGTACTGTTTTCCCAGCGCAGGCCTACATCTGAGGCATATTATTGTCGTTGCAGCAGCAGTATGCAGCCTCAGTGCTTCTTTATGGGAGGAGCGGTGCGACTTCCCCACTTCTGCCCCACTATGTAGGCTACTTTTTTACATCCCTGCTTACGTTTGGCTGGCATAGCCTAATTTCCGCATTCCCAAATCCTCCCAGATTGGGATCACGTTTAAAATCGGGCTGATGCAACGATTTCCACTTTTTAAAATATACTCTCGACCCTCGGCTGACCAGAAGAAAGGACATTTGTTGCACCTGGGATCAAAGTCAGGTCGGTATGCAAAACTTCATAAGTCGAGAGCTGCATATTTTTGTACATACTGAATAGCCTATTGGCGCGCCACACATAGGTCATAACGAGCATAGTTTGCGAAGAGGCAGCGAGCAGGTCTGATGTTTTCGATCATACAGTGGTACCATTGCATTCTCTGAATTTTTCTGTTAAAGTACGCCTGACATCTTTAGTGAGCATGCTGCAGACAGATCCTTTTCTTTTGTTTGCATGCTCCCTTTTACATGAATCACGGCGTGCACAATTCAGAACAAAATGTTCTTATTTTGTCTAGTCCAACGTTTACATTAGTGCTGCGCAGTGATTCTCAAAATACGCTTTATCTGAGCGGCTCTGGACGAAAAGCTGTAACATTTTATCACTGCAGGTCTCTGGTGGAAAGACAAAGTTACGTAAGATGGGCTTAATGCCGCACTATAAAAAAAAAACTTCCGCTTTCAAGTTGACCAATTCAGCAGGCTCTAGCATGCTGCACCACCATATAACCGGCCAAAAGATGACTGCACATTATTAAACAGCCCTAAATGCACATCCATGCATAACCTGGGGATTCATCTTCTAAATAAATAGTCTAATGATAATACAGCCTAATCAAGGTAATTGGCTCCCTGGGACATTCAGGAATAGCCTATAATGAAGTGACCATTAGAAGAGAAAAGTTTAAAAGCTCCTTTAATTATATCTACACTGTGGACCTCTGCACCAACATTCAAATGGCAGTCATTGGCTCATATTGTATGTTTGGGAGTTCATTGTAAGAGAAGAAAAATGAAGGTAAACGACAAAGGTGGCTTTATCTTTCTCAAAGGTTGTGCTTTTACTTCAAGCCAAACTACTCATGCATGGAATTACGCATTACTTTCACCGTTATATCATTTTAGTCATGCTTTAATTCCAAGCCAGATGTTGTTTATGGCCTTCATAGTTCCTCTTGGTCTTTTTGACCTGTAGTTTGGGGAAGTGCAAAACTGAAAGTTATTCCCATGTGAGATTATTATGTAGCCTGTAAATTCATATTCTCTGGATATCTGCTGAGATTTGACTGTCCCCTTTAACAAACATCACACCAATGTGCACAGAGAACACCAAACCAGATGGCTGGTTTTTGTAAGCCAGTGATATTTTTATTAGAATTTGCCTGTTTGTTACTGTAATGTGGGATAAAAGTAGTGCACCTCAGATAGCAGTTTCGGGGTATTTCATGTGACTTGGACATCCGCTGAGCTGCTGTAGTAATTTCCTGTGTCTTTGGGTGGCTCTCATTGTCTTTGTGTATCTTTAAGTGTTCATGTCCAGATATTTGCCAGTACAAAACAGTGACAGCTTGTTTAAACAATGCATGTAACTTCAATACTATCATATTTACAGTTATTAGGCTGAACAAAACAAGTTATTTTCTTAAACTTTGCCACACTATGCGAAGTTTTGGGTGCATAATTCTGGCACCTTGGCCTAAATTTTGGCTCTCCCCTCACATTATGTCTCATATTCAGGAAACGACAGTCACTCAGTAACTATTTCTTGGCAGCTGCTACCTCTAGCACCCCTTGGAATAAAGTAGAAGTTGTTTGAGTCTGCTCTTTGCACTGTTGTTCACCTTTCTTTTGGCCTGATAGGATTAAGTAATGTAAATTCTTGCCAAGATCCCTGTAAATGGTTCTGTATTTATTCCAGAACATATTGCAAAAATAATAAAAACAGCAGCCTCAGCATCTTGTAATAGACCCACAATCCATCACAGAAGGGCAAGTCTGAGTGAAAGGAACAATGCACCTTTGTCAAATGTCTCACTGAAGCCCTTTAACAAACTGTAAAAAAAAAAAAAAAAGCACTCCACTCTCATATCATAAAGTGTGCCCCATTATGTATTCAGATTTTTGTGTTTTCCTTGATCTGGCTTAGTTTGTTGTCTGAGTATGTCTCCCGTTTTCTCCCTCTGCCTCCTAGCTGTGGTCACGACCGAGTCTGACACGATGCCAGGACAAATCCCAGATCCCTCTGTGACAGCAGGCTCCCTGCCCAGCCTGGGCCCACTGGCTGGGATCACAGCCACAACGCTGACTGACAAGCTCAAATTTGGCGACCTCCAGGAGTTTGGGACAATGCTATCACCTCTGCACTTCCTGGACAGTCTGGGAAAGAGGCCTCTAGTAATCAAAACTGAGGTATAACTAAGCAATTGGTAACCATTATCATAAAGAAATGTGCTTGCTGTTCATATTTTAATCCACAGGACCATCTAGTGGACATAGAGGGGCATGTTACTGCTATTAAATGTGGTTTATAGAGTGTGTAACTTAGTCATGCTAATAGAAGTATGGATTAGTTTTTTGGCTTGTGTTTTCCCAAATTAGTGTTCACAAATATAGTCAAAAAAGCCTAGATATATAAAATGGCTAAAGGAAGTAGCTTTTTATATGCACTTCTCTGCTGTGTGGAACTTTTCTGTGTAATTGCATCAACTCCGCAAGATTTTCCTGGGGAGATCTGGCTTCTCTTGCCTTGAAGAAAAAACATGCCGGGTTCATGCTGCCTACCTTGGCCCATAACATTCTAACAAAAGAGATTCTCAAGACTTTTATTTCCAGGAAAAAATAAAAAAGGAATTGTCTTCTTATCCACTAAACATTTCAAACAGGCTCATACCTTGTAAAAGTTGTACACTGTGCTGGAATAAAATGCTTTGACACAGCTAGTTTACTTACTGATATGCAGTATAGTTCTTATGTTGGTGATTATATATATCTTGGTTTCATTGCATTCAGTCTCTTAAGTTAGCTCATGTTCATATTTCACTAATGTTTACATTTTAGCTAATGTTAACAGTTAAGCTTGTTGTAATCCAATAAATATTTATTAACAGCACTGTGGGGAGATGTGACTAAACAAAAGCTGCAAATTTCAGGAAAAGGACAACACACTTAGTCGCTTTGTTTTCTGGATTTTATGCATACTTTGACTGAAACAGGAAAACTTGCATGCTGATGTAAGGAAACAGGAAAAAGAAACCAAAAGGTGATCATTCTGGGGCAAATGTCACTTTGACTTGTTTACGATGATAGCAAAGAAGGCCCAAATATAAAGCAAATACAGAAGGTTCAATACTAATATTTCATATTTTCATTATTATCCTATACTTTAACATGGAGTGTCTGCGAATGTACAGCAGATTAATTGCACCTCAAGATATTTTCAAAGCTCTTTCCCTGTGCCTGTCTCTAGAGAGATGAAGAGGAAGAGAGGAGGAAACGAAGGCGAGAGAAAAATAAAGTGGCTGCAGCTCGCTGTCGAAACAAAAAGAAGGAGAGGACAGATTATCTGCAAAAGGTGAGATATACCTAAGGAGTCTCTTTTGCATGATTGCCCACTCTCACATACTCACATGATATAACTGCCTTATGTCGCCGTCTTTACCACCCGTATTACTTTCTTTCCTTTCCATCCTCTCACAGGAATCAGAAAGACTAGAGATGTTAAATTCTGACCTTAAAGCCCAGATTGAGGAGCTGAAGCTCGAACGGCAGCAGCTGATCCTCATGCTTAACCGCCATCGCCCCACGTGTATTGTCAGGACAGACAGTGTCAAAACTCCGGAGAGTGAGGTGAGCCCCCTGCTGCAGCAGCTGGAGGCCAAGTGAAGGTGGAATGAGTTTCTACAGTTTACGGTTGGGAAGAAGCAGCAAACTAGCAGCACTTAGGTTTGGGGCTTCGGTCATGGAGGAGAACCAGCCACAGACCGCTACACCACAAAAATGTGGATCCACTGTGCTTAGACACTGTTTTTGGCAGTTACTTCAAACTTCTTTTATTGTTTGTTTTTTTTTTCCTTCTTGCTTTTTCATTTATTTGCCATTTTCACCTCCACAGGTCCAGCCACAGTTAGTATGAAGGTAAACAAAAAACACAACACAGCTTTTGGCTTTCAGGCCATACATGAGGCATTACTTTAATATATTTCCAGTAATTACAACTGTGTCTGATTGCCTTTTGATGAATTTTTTTGTAGCTAATGCTAAAATGGAGCAACATTTGATCAGTCAGCTGTATAGATGTTTATTTGTGGGCAGGTTGCATAAAACTAAATCACTGTTTCCATGTGGGGCAGAGGTGAAACTTTAAAGAGACTATGGTGGTAAGCGATCAGGCCAGAAATAGACAACTTTGCAGCATGTCTGTGTCTGCATGCCCAAAATGACCTTGACTGTCTTGTCATTGTTAAAATACATCCAGGGAATCATAGAAATGTCATTGAAATCTGTGGGAAAATTAATAGAAATAGTTATATATGTATAAAAAAAACTACTGGAATGCATTAACCATCACATACAGGTGATATAAAAAAGCCAAGTTACAATTTTTTAAACCATATAAACCTACAGTCAAAGAAGCCTTTTTTATCACGTAAACAACCTTAAGAATTTTCTACATTTGGTGGCACAACAGCTGAACATCTTTTCTTTATTCCATTGTTTTGGCGCAGGCGTCATGTATGCACATATATATGGAGTGTTTACATTGTACTTTATTTTCTGTTACCATATTGTTACTACCAATTAAGTTTATGTTTTTATACTTTTGTATATGATGTTATATAAGCATATAAGCTATCACAAAATCCCATTTTGTATTTCCTTAAGAAATAAATGTTTAGTTTCTTTTTTTAAATTGAATTTTTATTATTATTTTTTGAGTCTTACAAAATGGAAGACATTTTTAGTAAAATATTTTGTGGAAAAGTTTCAGGGCCAAGGTTTCTGGTAAACACTGACATCTTGTGGTGAGCTGCAGCACAGCTTATTACCCCTACCTCTTTTTTGAATGGCTCATGCATTTGATACATTTTTGCAATTTTTTTAAAACTGCTTAAAATGAGTTAACTATAATATATTGCAGTATACGTACCTCTACACCATCTCCCTGTCTTCACACGTCTGGTTTATTTTCAGGGATCACAAGGGATCCTGTATAGTTCCAGCAGTATACGTGTAAGGTGCAATAATTACAAAGTACTGTTTTAGATTAAATATGGGCCAATAGTGCAGTTACCGTTGGGTTCAGATATGACATTTAAATAATGTTGTTTTTATTATTAAAAATATCCAAAACACCAGTTCTCAGCATGCACGAACAAATAAGCACAAAGGCACCCATTGTTATTATCAGAAGGGATTTAACACGTAGATTAACACAGCAATGGCTGAAGGAACTAAAAACTCCAGGAGAGAAGTAGCCTGACAGGAACATTACTGTAAATTAGAAGAGCACCGAGTAGGCATAGGGATAATTTGCCATGTTGCAATAGGGGATGAAGTCGAAACATGCAACAGTACTGACACCAGCAGCACAGACTACTGAATGTTTTATCTATAGGTTATCTCTGCTGTGTCATGTTGAGGGTTTTTCTGAGAGGTCCCGAGAACAGTCACTGTCATTTCTTGTCTCAACAGCTGGGTGGAGTAAAAGTCGGTGTCGTCTAGTACCTATAAAGGGAATTTCTCAGAAAGCTCAAGTATATATCCTGGAGCCGGTTAGTCATCTGAAGTCTGATCAGTCTTAAGTTATCTCGGGGAAAGAGGAAGTCAGACAGCTGAATGATTTTTGACAGTGTCACGTGGAACGAAAGTGATACTGTTTTTTTTGTTTTTTTTTTCTCAGTGCTGTCTCTTTCAAATATTCAAGGCAGTCTTTCTGGGGGTTTTTCTCTGAAGACATCCTAAGTAGGTTACTGTAGTGGTGGCTGTTCTTCCCCTCGGTTCATTATTGGAGCAGATAATGGGGGACAGGTGCGCTCAGGATACGACGGAGAATGGTCCACACGTGGGAGCGAAAAGTCCAGCTGCCGCGGACCAAGTTGGATGCAACAGAATCATAAACAGTGAAGGCGGCTCGGAGGTCACTACACGTTTATACAAGAGGCGATGGATGATTGTGTTCCTGTTCAGCTCGTACTCTCTGAGCAACGCTTACCAATGGATCCAATACGGGATCATCAGCAACATAATAACTAAGTTCTACAGTGTGGAAGCCTTCGCTGTAGACTGGCTGTCTATGATCTACATGCTCACCTACATCCCCTTCATCTTCCCAGTCACCTGGCTCCTGGATAAGAAGGGGCTGCGGGTCACAGCGCTGATTGCAAATGCGCTCAACTGCGCCGGGACGTGGATAAAGGTGGCCAGTGCCAAACCCAACCTATTCTGGATGACCATGCTCGGACAGTTTACAAGTTCCTCTGCCCAGGTCTTCATCCTCGGGATGCCCTCCCGCCTGGCGTCGGTCTGGTTCGGAGCGGATGAGGTTTCCACCGCCTGCTCCATTGGGGTTTTTGGTAACCAGGTGAGTTGACGCAGGGAGTCACATAACAGAACTCAATATTCTGTTTGATTTTGCTGCGTAAAACCCAAGAAAAAATATATTCGACACGTTTACTGACATTAGTCGCCTGGAGCAGAATAAACGCATGACTTGATTAACCGCATAGCGGGGAATCCATTCAATTCATTCTCATTCCTCCACACCAGCGACCCATAAACCAGCCACTGCAACTGTGTAGAACAATAAGTTATGGATTTGATTAAATTCAATTATTCGATTGCATATATAAAGTTATATATAAGCCTGTTGCATTAAATTATTAGTTAAATTCTCAAAGAAATGTGCAAATAATGAAATACCAATGACATTCTGCTTCTGTGTGTATCTGGGTCCTGATGCTGTTGACTTTTTTGTCAGGGTGGTGGGACAGTCACCTGTGGTTCTTACCTGTGTGTGTTGTAAATATCAGGTCTATTTGTGCAACTTCTCAAAAACAGTGAAAGGTTGGCTTCTGGGGGGCCCCTCAGTGCATCCTATTGCACTTGCCTTCTTTGTCCACCAGGTAGTCCAGCCCGGTCTAAACCTGATCAGTATAATCACTTGTGCTCCTCATCCTAAGAAAGAAATTGTGAGGGATTGTAAAACTGAAGTGTGAACAAAATTATTTGTGCAAAGGATGCCTGAAGGAGGAGACATTTTTGATTTAATTTTTGAAAAGTGTGAGTGATGGATACCTATACATGAGCTATACTTTATGAACTGGGCTCCAGTCTCAATACCAATGCAATTCCATTGCAATGGTTATTTGTCTTTGGATGTGTTGCCCTTAATTGCTATACCAAATACATGTGTTTACAAACATGTCATATGAGACTAAATACACAGGATGTTCAACCAATCCTTTTAAAGGTATTTCCGGGTTCGCAGATTTGCCCCACCTATGACTAGCATTTCCAGTGAATTTTGTCCTGGCATCTTCTTGTTTACTTTTAAGTGGTGAAGAAGTCATCAGATACTTAAAAGCAACCCAAGTCCTGTACTCAGAATCCTGTCTCATTGCAAAGAAAACTGTGTAATTTGTAAACTTTGCTTTTAGTACTTTCATTCTAATCAGGTATATTCTCTACACGCCCTGTGTCACTGATATAATTATTATATATTACATTTTCATGTGTGACATTAACACAGATGCACCAATGTATAAGTAGACTTTTACAGTATAGCTGAGGTGAATGTGGTTTATCTACTTCAGATGAAGTCAGATATCACCGCCCTGCATCATATTTGCTGTATGAAATCTAACGCTTGTTCTTTACCAATTTTGGATTGCTGAGTCCAAAAATAATATCCATTTTGCTCACGTTTTTTCACAAATGACAATTGTAAACATGATCCGGATGATTTTTGCTATATCTGTGGATGCTTCACTACATCCAAACAGCGACAAAACAGAACAGATTTTTTGAAAAAGGCATACTTTGCTTATTTTGGTATGAATTTGGGTGACCAAGACAAAGCAGTGTCAAGTGTGGGCACCTCATTCAGTCTGCCGGGTGTGTGTGGAAAGAGGGAAAGAGAAAGAGCTTGGGTTTTGGTATTCCAGTGGTATGGAGAGAGCCACAGAATCACTTTGATGACTGCTGCTTCTGTTTAGTCAACATTTTTTGATACAGTTCCAAAACTAAATCATCTATCACTTACCCTAACCTGCCATCAGCAATGAGACCTGTACCACATTCAGATGAAATACCACCTCCCATTTTTACTGGCTTAGTTGATGAGAGAGAGGAGTCTGATGATGTTTTGTTTCTAGATGCACAACATTCTAGTGATGAAGATCCATCTTCTAGTAGCTCATCTGTCCCCCAGTTATTCACTCAGCCAGAGTTAAATGACTTAGTACGAGATCTGGATCTGCCAAAGGAAGCGGCTGAGTTGCTTGGGTCTAGGCTCAGTGAGAAAAACCTCCTGGCTCCAGGAACCAAATTTTCTTTTTATAGGCATTGTGAGAAGGATCTT
>VUQI01002320.1:0-11091 GCA_015106735.1 Paratilapia polleni | reverse complement strand
CATTTTTCTCTGTGTTTTTTTTTTTTTTTTTTTTTTTTTTAAGAAGCAATCTAAGAATTATTTACTGACACGTGTGTGTGTGTATGTGTATCCAGGTCAGAGGTTAAGGAGAGGGTGGTGTGGGTTGACACCAAGAAGACACAGGTAAAGAACAAAGCAGGGAAGCTGAAGGAGAAAGAGATCACCATCCTAGAGGTATGACTGTAACATCTAACTGCTTGGATGTGACCAAAAGCCTATCTGTGGAAATGAAGCAAAATATCAACTTTTGCTCCTTTAGGTGCGAGTGAAAGCCCAGAAGCCTGGAGACAAACAGCTCCAGGAGGTTCTGTACAGCACTGAGGCCCACACTGACCGCTCCTTCTGCCGCACTGGAATGGACATTCTGCCCTGGAAACAGACGTGTGCAGGTCTGGAAGCAGTTTAAATCCATATTTTTCATCTGTGTGGCTTTTGTGTGCCACTTCTGCTGCTCTTAATGTCAGTTCAGGGTTTCTTGATTCCGATTTTTCTTTGCTGTGTCACTATTAGCTCATATCTGCACTACCATGCCCAAAAAGTCACTCAGCCCCTCTGCAGTGCACAGCGACCTCTCAGATAACGGGTGACTTGTCAGACCCATGTGGATCACAGTGGTGTGCCACAGCCGCAGGCAATGACATGAGATCATACCAAACATTACGTCAGGGTCCAAATAAAACCTCATTCTTCAACACTGTCAGGAATCTGGCTCACTTGTCCCCATTACATGCATTTATTTATTTAACTTTTCAGTAGCAGAATTAAATGCTCCTGTCGAGAAAAGGATTGTGACATGAGGCAGTCCCTGTTGTGTGTACACCCTCAGAACCTTTGAGGATGTGTGGAATTTGTCTCTCAGACATGAGTGTGCAGTTAAAATGCTGCACAGGTTTAAAAAGATTCCTCTCTGTGTGTCTGCATCAGGGGAAAACGGACTGACACCCGTGCAGATGACTATGGCATTGGACATGGAAAACCAGCAGCCGGGCTTTACTCAGGCTCAGGGACAACGGGAGATGTGAGGAGCAACAAGGAATCACTATCAGACAAAACGAGTACAACTGAAAGTGAACCAACAAGCAACATGTCTGGTTATAATTTTTTCTTTTTTTTCTTTTTAAGAAAATTCTAGCATGAATGCTCCACCTGTCCACAGCAAACCTTATTATGACACAAGACTGCTTTTATTGAGTGGTATCAAAATGTTACCACTTTGTACTTCTGCATTGACATTAACTCCACTGCAAAACTTGTCAGAATCACACTGTTGAAATTTTGTAGTTGTAAGACATTTTTTCCCCCCACTAAAAAAAGTAGCACCAAAGAGTGAAAGCTGGACTGTGTAAGGTCACATGTTAGTTCACTGCTAATCCACAGCAACCTAAGGGTAAAGTAAGTGCTTTCATAACTAACCACTCAGCGCGTTTACAGATAGTGAGAAATCTCTGAATAAGGCAGTTCTAGGAGAGAGAACACCTGTGTTGCTCCACAGGTTAAAGCCTGCTGACTCACAAGGGGAGATGGTAATGAAAAACTACATTTATCAGATTAAATTCATTACTTCACACTCCGAGAGGAAAGCAAGACGTCTGTCCAAACAGTGCAAAAGACAGTAACAATTAACGATTTTACAGCGAAGCAGGAAATCAAAATACAAGACACAGAATGGTGAACCGGAACTCCTAACGTAACAAAATGTAAACACAGCATGCATGAAAGCAATAAATTAAAAGTTAATACTCAGAGGCAGAGCTGCTGAATGTAATAAGAACTTTAGTAGAATGGTTGAACTGCTGTATTTAGATCATTTTGGGGAAATGCCACAACTGTCCCATTTTCCACCTACAGTATAAAAATTCATTGTCTTGGCTGAAGAGTGGAAGGAAGTGTGTGGGCTATGAGGCAGTGATGGCCGTGCTGAGAACGGCCTGCTGCTCTGCAGGAAGTGAGGTCACAGCTGCTTGGAACTCTGCACTGTGGTTCTGGGCAAATTTTTTCATGAGTACTACCAAAATGTCCTGGCTTTCTGTGAACGAGAGACAAAGTAAGAGTTAGAGGTTACAGCTCAACACTGAAGACAGATCACTACAGAAGAACAGAATATTGATAAGAGTGCTGTGCAGGGACAGAGGACACAGAAAGATGTGAAGCTCTATGAGTCAATTCAGCAGTGACTTTACATGCAATTTGAGAAAATAGACTGCATGTTGCCAAAGAGCTTTTCACCTTTATCAACATCCTTGTTGCCCACCACATGACTGGAAGCAGCAACTATGGGTTTCATTAAATTCACAACCTGAAAAATATTAAAAACATGCCAACTTAGGGACAAAATGTACCACAAGTGTGAGGAAGTTCAGAATTTACATCAGAGCATGTGTGTTGTGAATCAAGGTTTCTGCATGTGTTGGACTGTAAGAATAAACTGTTTAACATGGGAAATTTAATTAAAAAAAAAAGATTGGCCTGAATTTTTTCCTTACAATGCATCATTCTAAACATCTGAACACCTGCTTTTGCATAGTTAATATAGAACAATTAATTCAATTAAATTTTATTTATATAGTGCCAATTCACAACAACTGTCGCCTCAAGGTGCTTTGTATTGTAGGCTAGAACCCATTCAATACAACACAATTACATGTCTTGGATAGGTTTTTCCCCCAACAGACATTTTAAGGAAACATACCTGTACAACATCCAATTTCTATTTAGTATTACAATTAACACTAAATAACTTGGATCACAACAATCTAAACCCATGCCCCCTGTACATTGGAAATGTAAATATTTGACAATGTGGTTTTGACTGTACCAGAGCAGGGCTGTGTGTGTAGAGCATAGCCAGGCAGCTGAACACGGTTTTGTTCTCTTCCTGGTCCTCTTTGAGCGGGAGACGAGCCACCAAAGCGGGCACAACCTGTCAGTGAGCACACAGTGTCATTTGCCTGAAAACTGTTGTAATCAGTTTCCTGTTTGTGAAAATATGTTGTAGTGAAGATTAGTTAAAGTAGCTAGAAGCATTTTAAGAGGCAAGATGCAAAATGTAAACATACCTGCTCCAGAGGGACAGCATCCACATTGCTCATGATCATCCTGCAGAGGGCAGCACACAGGTTGTCAATCACCCTGAGGTCAGATTCCTTGGCCAGCAGGTTGGAAAACACAGAAAGCATCATGGGATAGTCTCTGGAACACACTTTGCTAAGGAGTGGGGTTCATTAAATTTAATTCTATGTGCATTTGCAACAGCACGCACACATTTAAGAAGGATACGATACAACGATGGGTCCAGCTGCCTGGGCCAGGCATCCTAGTCCAAATACGCTGTTGTTGCGAACCTCAGGGTCACTGTCCTTCGCTCCAGCTACCAGAACAGGAAGCAAGCGATTGGACAGCCGGCCTGCCACTCCCCGGCCCCCAGACACGCTCACGAGAGCATGGAGGATTTCTCCAATTGTGCCCACTGAGAAGGACCGGTCTGCCACCGTGCACGAGGATTTCTTTAAAAATAAATTCATTAATTCATTAATTTTTAAAAAAAAAGTACTTTAGTCAAAAGAATCACATTTTCAAGGAACTGGTGGCTCCTTGTGTATTTAACCACTCAGTCTTTGTGAAAATGAGCTTCAGTTCCATTTAGACCCTCCTTTGGGCACTTCGTGAGTGATCAGCAGGACTGGTGTCAAGTCATATTAAAGCTCTGAGACAAGACTCTGAGAGCTTGAAAACGTGCTGAGAGTATATAAGTGCTTCTGTCAAGCCCCTAAATGTGTCAGTACATTCAAACTCACAGCTTTGGTCATGATGAGAGGCAACAGGTCATTGAGGAAAGGGAAAAAGCTGTCTGCAGGAACAGAGGCGGCCAGCAAAGGGATTCCCTCCCCCGCAAATTCCTGGAGCATGGCATCATACTCTGCCTGAAACAGACAGCATATCAACAGAAACCACACTCAGTGATCACAAAGAAGAACACAAACAGGGGACAATCATTTAAAAAAGCTGCACAGACTTCTGTGAATGTTTTCTTACTGACTGCATCAGTGTAGTGTGATGCCACATAATTTAAAAGTGGGCCACAAAAAATACTGAAGCCCTTAGGACTGCTATTTTCTCTCTATTTCACAAGAATAATTGTGTAGATCCAGTTTACTGTCATGACCGCACCTGTTGGTCTTCATCATCAGCTTCATCACCACCACTGTCCTGACACACAGTCTGAGCAAAGAGAAAACAAAGGTTACAAAAAAAAAAAATGATGCAAGGTTTTCAAGCACAATTCAAATGAACCAAAAAATGATCTATGAGAAATTACTTTAGCACCCTTAGCTTTGACAAATGAAACTATCCACCAGCCTCACCTTTTTCTTGAGCACATCGCGGATGACATAGCTGATCTCCTTCAGGCGTGAAGGGTTTTTGAAAACCTCCTCCTTGCAGGATTTGATGACACTGTTCATGGTTTCCAAAACACCCATGACAACCGGACGCTCGGGCTCTGTTCGCACCGTTTCCACAAAGCAAGGAAGCACCACTTCCAGCAACTTCAACAGGGCTGAGTGTGCGACAAAAGAAGTGCAGGAACAATGAAGAAGAAAGTTAAGATAGATTAAAGGCAACAGCTCCGATTCCCTTACACAAAAACAAAGGACATTTCAAACAACAAAGTGAAATGGGATAAAATGTTACAATATATAAAATCTACATGCAACTTTCTATCTCTGCTTAGAGGCTTGTTTTATCTGCCTCAATTTTGTTAATTAACCTTCTCTACAGCAGAAAGCAGCCTAATCCAGCATACTTGTATCCTGTATTACCCTGGTGATTGGCCTCAGTGGGATTTTCTTTCCACACTTTGTGCTGAGCTCGACAAAACTGGCCCATGGCTCCAAACGCTGCCCTGCGGACGTCCTCGTGGGGAAACTAGGGAGGGAAATAAGGGAGAATACCAAAAAAGCATCAAGGTATAGCATAAAAGGTAGTGCTGCCAGACATACAGGCATGACTGATTCAAAGCAAGTATGTGGCCTCTGGAAATTCAGTTTTAGCAATACATCAAGAACAGGGAGATAAAGTACTATTGACCCTGACATCTTGGCAGAACCAACAAGGTCTGACAACAGGAAACTGTAATAAATGGATAAGTAAATTATACCTACTATACATTATTGGTCACCAGGGCATATCTTTAGCACTTAACTAGGCCCACACTGGCTCAGTTAAATGCGCAGGTTGGCCTGCAGACCAACCCGAGCTCTAAAGTCAGTGCCTTGGTCAGTAGCATTGGCAGAAAAATACGTCTCATCAGGTTAGAGGAAACACACCCAAGCAGAGAGTGGGGGTTAAACTCAGAACTACTCATCACCCCCACATCACAAAACAAGCCTACAAGTGTGTTAAACTAAGATCTTTTTGTCAGCTCATTCCCAACATATCCTCTAATACACAGTTACACTGAAAGAGTGAGGTACTAATGAAATGATACAGACATAACACCTAGCAGAAAATTATTTGATGGCCTTGCTAAGGTATAAACAGTCTGTTTTAGGGAGGGTTTTCTAATGTTTATTAGCCACAATTTACAGTGTATTTAACATGTTTTGAGCAGTAGTACCAAAACATAAATGGTGAGTAACAGTATCACCATTTATGTTTTCAAATCAAGGGAAATGGCAAAGATTATTTATATCTGTGAAAATAGCTTTTAAACCTGACCAAAGATAACAATATAAGGCAGGATTCACACTGGGATTATCAATCAGCCTACAGACTCTTCCATTTACAGAGCACAAAGTGCCCTTCACAGTACATTACACAGAGGTATATTTGGTCAACCAGCCAGCCAGAGTCACTTACATCTCTCATCTCATAAACCTGCTGGAAGCTGGACTCCAGGAAGGGCTGGAAGGCAACACTGTCAGGGGAAACCACAGCAACAAGAGCAAAAATGACACACATACTCTCACCTGAAATGTCTCACATGGAGACACAAGTCTTAGAAGACATCCTTACAAATTAGTGAGAAGAAAAAAATATGTAACATTACTTAAAAATAAAAAAAAATGCTATTAAAATTTTTACCCAGTGCTGAAGGCAATCTCTCCCAGTGCCTCACAGGCATCCTCTTTTTCATCAATGTAGGCATTCTCCACACTGAACCTGAGAGATGGACAAGTGAGGTATCAGGGTGACTGAGGTGAGTGTAGGAAATGTACATGAAGTTGCATGTGTGTACATGTGTGTAAGCCCGACCCAGCAACATCATGGACATCTGTCTCTGTGTCATCTTCCAAAAAATCCTCCATATCTTTTTCTTCATTGTCGTTGTCGTTGTCGTCGTCGTCATCATCATCCAGCAGAACAAACGTCTTGTCCTCCTCAAGGTGTGCCTGAAAACAAAAGAGAGGAGGAAGAAAAGTGAAACATCCATTTTAACTGCAAGTGTTTTAAAACATGAGTGTTGCGTCATAATCTCTACCGTGATGCCTTCATTAGACTTGAGGGCGAGCAGCATGACAGTTGTTATGGCACTGAGGTGAGGAGTCAGGCAGTCAGGGCTGACTGTGGATACAGCAGAATACAGGCTGTATCTGAGAGTGGGAAAGACAAAGAGAGGTGAAGAATGACTGACAGACAACTTGCAGCTTTTCTGTAGTACAAAGACCACAACAGGAAATGAAACAGCTCTGAGAGCAAGAGAAAAGAGATCTTTTAGTAGGGGAAAAACACCTCCCATTAAAATGAAGACAAGTTAAAAAAATGTGTTTTGAATCACAACATTGATGTTTGTTATGTTCAATAATGGACTGTACATACGTGCAGCGTCTTAGGTCAGGGTCATCAGTAGTATTGGTGAGATTGAGGCCCAGCTGAACACACTCTGCAGCAAGAGGACTGAAGACATTTTTGCCAATGGTACGGGCCAGAACAGAGAGAGTATCTGAGAGCAACAACAAAACATCATTATCATCCATCCATTTATGCAGCTGAGTTAGTGGCTGACTTACTTTGACAAAGATTGAGACAAAACCAAATAAGACACCACGTGGTAATATGTGGTCAAAAGATTTCCTGTTCTAAAAAGAACAAACTTTTTGGTTCAGAGAAAAATTTGGAGTTTACCTACCCAAGGACTGAGTTTGTAGAGACCTCATTTCCTCTGTGGTGGTGGTCAGGAAGCCCTTCAGGCTTTGAATAACTGGAGTGAAGTAGGGCACCAACAGCTCCTTGGCAGCATTGGCTGTTAAAGTAATTTTAAGCAATTCAGAGATTGGATTAATTTTAATTTAATCAAACAGATCTAATGTCATGATAGCTTGTGTCTTATTACTTTTCAGTATTTGAAACTAGAAGAATGAAAACTGTAAGGGTGTTTGTTTAACCATTAGCTTGCAGAATTAGCCAGAAAATTGAATTTTATTTTGTGTGTCTTATGTATAAATCCCTGACAGCATCTCACCTATGGCACCAATGGCAGACACTGCTAATTCTTTAATCTTGAGGTTGTCAGTGTTGTTCAGAGCAGACAACATGGTGTCCATCAGAGTAGGCAGGTAGGGCTCAATATCAGCTCCTGTTTAGATAAAGAAAATAAGAGAAACAGCTGATTGTTGTTTAGTTTAACAGTCAAGTTTCTGATTCGGTGAAAGCCTGGGTCATTTTTCCTCTTGCAGTGAAGGTGGTGTGTTTTACTGTGTTAGCCACTGTGGAAACCTCTTTCCAGCTTACCTAGGTTCTCCATGAAGTTCTCTAGGGCGTAAAAGGCTTTGGTGACGTGGCCAATCTTGGCCTGGTTCAAGGATGAAAGATAGCCCAGCAGCAAAGGCATCAACTCTGAACAGTATTTGCTCACTTCAGGCTAGGAAGAAAAGGAGGAACAATAAAATTAAGCAAAAGAAACTGAGACCAGTTCTAAGTTTTTAATCTTTTTATTTTGAAAAAATTACATATATCCACATGCGTCTGGTTTAAGTTAAGTGGTATTTTGAGTAAATCCTATAGGATCCAACATTGTACAGTAATTTCTGTCCACTCCTTCACACACAGTTTGTATTGGAAACAGTGTTTAAACAGAGCTCACCGTGTCACAAATAGAGTACTAATGATAAGGAATACATCCTAAAGCACCGCACTTTAAAAGCATGTAAGCAAAGAAAACAGCTGGCGGCACTATATACTGACATGAGGTGTCCCCTGACTCACCTGTAAATGTTCAGAGAATTGTCCGAGGGCAAAAAGGCCGGCACTGCGCACCACCTCGTTGCTGTCTGAAAGACTCTGACATACTGTTTGCAGCACTGATTTCAACATCCTGCCACACACATGGAAGAATTTGAACACACTCAAATGTTTGTCAAAATCAAACTGTGTCTACAAATATAAACATCTGGTTCCATCAAGAAAAAGAGATGAATAAAAGAGAAACTTCTTTTATGTCAAGGGGGCATACTTAGTGCGTATGTGATCTGCACAGCCTTCAGCCAACACAGCAAGACACATGAGTCCTCCCTTCCTCTGATATGGATTTTCACTGGCAAGGCAGGTCTGAGTAAGGGGCATCTATTAACAAAAACACAACATAATGCACTATCAGAAAGCAGATATAGGACGCCAGGGATCAGAGTTATTCAAAATTTACATGACTTACTAGTTGTTGGAACAGTTTCTCTGGAGGCATATGGAGAGCCATAGTGTCAATAATCTGAAAATAGATAAAAGAACTAGTCAAATCTCATTTAAAAGTTAATTTAACTTTCTGTAAAGTGAATTTCTTTCATAAAACAATAAAGGAACACACTTTATATCAACACTGTTAAACAAGCCTCACCTGAGCAGCACAGTGTTTGGGATTTTCATTATCTGTTCCATCTCCACTGTCGTCCTCTTCGTCTTCTGGGTCCTGCTCACCAGGAGGTGGAACTGCAGTCAGTACAGGGAAAATGGCCTGCAGAATCGGGTTCAGGAGCTTCTGCTTCAGCACCGTCTACAAACATGAGAAAAATTTATTATTTCAAGTCACTAAAAGGTTACTAATCAAACTTTGGCTGGTGTTGCAGACCTGAGACATTTTGTACCTTTAAAAGCTATTTGACACTCCACTAGTGCAAACCAGCTCCCAGCTGCTGGGATTCCCCTCTCCTTCTCCACATGTACATTCATTCAATTACAGAGTGTCACCAAGAGGTGGCGCTTTCTTCACATACACTTTAACATATAGTTCCAAAGTGTTTTGACAGCATTTCATGCTGAAATATTTTCACCCACTGAAATTTGGTCACTAAATGATGTTGAGTAAGTTTTGAAAAATATAAAAAACATTCATTCATTAATTTCAATCTAGTCCACAAAACAGTTCTTGCACAAAAAAAAAAAAAAACTTCCTCTTACTACAAAGTTCAACAGCAGACAAGGAACTTATATCTGATGTAACCTTCATTTTTCATTTATTCTTTGCTGGGTTATTATCTGGTGAGATGTTTAATTTATTTTAATACATAAATATATTTTTTTTCCAATCACATTACAGCTTAATATTTTTATTTATCCTATGAAAATCTATTAACTATAATGCATGAAGTGTGCAAATTCAAATGTATTAGGTCAGTGTCGTTGCTAAATAATGTTTTTGCTCCTGTGTTTTTAGGATGATTATCACTGGCACATATAACATTTATGGCTATAATGGATTCAAGCTCTTTAGTTACCTGTTGCCAAGGTAAAGTGTGGTATTGGAACCCATGCTGCCCTTTTGGAAACAGGACATTAGAGTACCACCAATAAAATGGCATCTAGGCTACTTTGTGAATTCCGTAGATTGAGGGTTTTCCTGCTTGTTGCCTCCACTGCATGAAATTAAGTTTTTGTTTGTTTTTGCTGTTGAAAGCCTCACTTTCTCTCGAGAAGACTCCATGGTCAAGACTGATATTCTGGTGTCTGAGTTTTCATGAAAGCAGATTCATAATGCAGGACAGCTTCAACATGGAAGCTGTTTGCCCCTCTCTCTTACAGCAGCCTAAATAAACTAAACAGGCAGATTCTAACACTTGTTATTATTAGATCATTCCATCAAGTGGAAATTACTTCTACACCATTTTAAGATATACCTCCCTTTAAATTCAGCCTAATGTCACAAAGCTTATGGCTGAGGAAAGATATGATGACATGAGTTTGACATTGCTTTGGCTGCCTAATAAAGAAAAATGAATTATATAGAAAAGGTATAAAATACATATGTTAAAACCATATTTTCTGCTTACATAATAATTAAAAAAAACAAAAAAAACAGGATCAACATGTCTAAAAATCAGACACCTCAACAGCAAGCAGTAAAACAGGAAAACCAACAGTCCCCTCGCTATAATGTTGTTCAGGAAAATAAGAGGATTGTTTTGATGATAGTGTTCTACAAATATCTGATGCAAAAACTCTGCACACCTGTGGGTTGGTGATCGAGGAAAAAAACTTTATATAAATGGTTAAAAGTAACACCTGCACACTGTCTCGCTTACTGCTGATATATTTTTTAAAATTACATTTCAGTCCATTGAACTTTCATCAGGTATATAAGTAACATCCCTGCATTCTCACATATAGACACACAGGAATGGCCTCAATCATTCCAACATTCAATCAGAGGACTAATGAGATTAATCTCAGTAATGATCACCTTGCATGTATGTGTGCCAATAATACTGGTCAGTCAGTAATATTAACAGGATCATTACTGTTCCAATGTTATTCTCAAAAGACATCCACACAAGTTCAAACTCTTGAAATTCAGAGCAAAGAGCAACAGGCACTACATCAAACACTTTTCAGTATAACAAACCATTACATTACCAAGTCTTTATTACAATATCCAATAGGTGAAATGAGTTAATGTAACAAATATAATTGCAAATATTTTTCATAAATTCATACAATTACAAACACAGTGGATTATATACTTTTTACTCTTTTTTAAAAATCTATTCTTAATCCATATATTTTCCATTCAATTTGTTGTTTTAACACTGTGGTGTTTGAAAGGTGCTACATAAATAAATGTGGCATGCCTTGTGTAAATATATA
>VUQI01002319.1:0-12141 GCA_015106735.1 Paratilapia polleni | reverse complement strand
TGAAACACATATGCATCCCACAATTTTACAGCATTTTACAGTAAAAGTACTAAACTACTACACTTCTGCTGTGCTCCTATCCTGGACTCTACAGACAAGGGGTCCAATTGAAACTGAAACAGGTTTGTCGTTACCTTTGGGTTGAGGACCAGCTGCTGCTCGTCAAAGTGCAGCAGCGCCACAGAGTTGGACTCCGAGTTGTTGACGAATATCTGCAGGCAGGGATAGAGGGACGTCCCCTTACAGTCTGCCCCGCATGTGAACACGCACTCAAACATCTCCTCTGGACGCAACACCGACACCACCTGCAGGGGGCGGAGAGCACCACGGATCATGAATTTATGAATCCCTCAGACACCAACCAGGACTCCAGACACGATCGGTGACTAATATGTTCGCTGACTGCAACAATCCTGACAACCGATTCACTGAACATGTCAAATTTTACTGGTACCATTTTTTTTTAGATAGAATTATTTCCAAATTTTCCACTTTTCTATCATAATAAACTCAACATTTTATTAACTTTTTGTTTAGGCTTTTGACTGCAGCTCAGATTAAAGAAAAAGATCATTTGAATATGTTAACTTTATATTTTTCACACTGAAAATCAGTCTATTGATGCACTGGACTGATATATTATGGTCTTGTCAGAGGTTTCCTGTGTGAGAAAACACAATTTTACAAAAAAAACAAAAAAAAAAAGCTCAATATAAATAAAAACAAGAAAGGTCTTACAGCTGCATTTTGACACAAGAGAGAGGCCACAGGATGGACAATCTGTGTAGCAAATTATGAACTAAGACCCAAAATAAGGACATTTCAGAGCACTAAAAACATTCACAGCATGAATTTCTAAATGCATTCTCTTACACAATGTGTAACTTTAACATTAGTTTTGCATTTATTTCATGCACATTTTAGTTTTCCAGAAAAAAGGCTTTATCGGTGTAATGTGATTTTTAACTGATTTTTAAATGGCCTCTCACTCCTTTTAGGTTTCTACTGACCATTAGCAGGTTAGGTGCTGCAGGTATGTGAAATTTTTCCATATTTTAAAAGACTATATGGATATTACAGCCAAATTTTAGCCTTTCCAGTCAAAATACAGCACAAATGTATAAGAAACTGATGAAAAAGTGTGTTCATCTGCTATAATAAAATAAGATGCTAATGTGAGCATGTCTGACTAACAGTCTTACTGCCTTTATTAACCAGGAGACACGTCTCCCAGGAAGAAGACCAAGAAGCACAAAAAGCCCAAAACAAATAAACAAATAAAGTTTGCAAAACACATCTGGAAACATTTGTTCATGCAGCTTATAAAAATGTGTGTGGACACAGACAAAAGTTTGAATCATTTACATGTCTGGATGTTAATGCTGAGCGACGGCAGTGACTTTTCTCCTTATTCATTACTGGACTGAAACAACGACCTCAGGCATGAAAATAAATATCAATGTACATGAAAAATAATCAATCAATCTGTGCAGATCTGATAAAAGTCAGACGTCTTCATCACTCAACAGGTCAGGGAGCCGCAATAAAGTCCAAGTATTGTGACTGATGTGTTATTAAGCGGTGGATTAGCGAATGACGGAGTAGACCTGCTCTCTGCCACATGACTTTGGACTGCGCCATTTAAAAAAAAAAAAACAAAAGGCCTCCACTCTCCATAATGCATGAACATTATTCCAAAATGATACAATAAGCTAACAGCCAAATAAATCAGGTCGGTATGAATTCATCATCCACAGTAAACAGCTGGGAGTGCAGGCTGTGGCTGCCTGTAATTTATATCATGAAAAGTCCCAGAGGCTTCAAAACGCTGTGCAAACACTTTTAATGAACCAGAGTGGAAAGTGACGCAGCATGAGCGAACCGAAGCAGCTGAAGGTGGACAAATCCACTTTGTACTGACAACAAAAAGATCAGAATAAATGACTAACTCAATCAGAAAAGGCCTCAGGTTTCTTTGAGCTGTGATTTCAAACAATATGTTTCAGTTTCTGTCAAAACTAAAGGTCATGTTTTTTTATTCTGCCATGGAAGGCAAGGAGAGGAATGTTTTAACCCAATGAGAGAGGTTTTTTTAAGTGTAATTTTTTATTCTGAGAGAGTAGCAGGAGCACTAACTGGAAATATCTATAAATCTATGAAATCTAATTAATTCATTTTAAAGACAGAGAATCTGTGGCTGAAGAAATATGAAGATTTACGAGTTGTTATTTTGGGAATTCCACTTATGACAACCTGCACAGCTGTCTCAATCTCATTCAGGCTCGTTGCCATTTTTCTGTCACTGTTTTTCTGGCTCTGATGCAGGAGAATGCTGATTGGTTTTTCCAACTGGGGAAACAGCTGCCAATGAGCAAAACACCAGATCAACCTGCTGCATATGAATTGCAGAAAAAGTTTAAAAAGGAAACAACTAAGATGTCTGGAAGGAGAATTAGAGACACCTTCTGTGAGCTCATCTGCAAGAAAAGAATCTCCTTAAAATAAAAGCCGGATTTGATACGCATACATTTTCCAACTGCATGGATGGCAACATAAAGTAGTAACTACAAAAACTGACTGGCTGCTTGTGTTTTCTCAATGTTTTTGATGGCAGAAGAGGTTGTTAAGACTGAAAGCAATAGAAGGAAGTTCATCTCCCTTTCAGTAAAAATATCTCACAAAGTAATTATACTGCCTTCTTCTCACAGCAATCATCCCTCTGATTGCACAGCAGTAGCCTCCTATTCAGCAACAAGACAATGCAAAATAGCTTTGGAAGTTACCAAGATGCAACTCCAAAGTCAGGCAAAGATCAGGTAAATTAGTCAGTTGAAGCATCAAAAAGGGAAAAAAAAAATGATGACGAACTTGACAAAATGTTAACTCACTGAGGATCGCTGTCTCAGCTTCCGACTGGATGTCTTCCTCTGGGTAAAAGCTTAAAAAGATTTGAACTTTGTCCTCGGTCCATATATCAAAGGATTTCCTCTGTAGCTCAAAATACTGAAAAACAAGGTTAAGCAATGCATGTTCTACCTTGAGCCCAACCAATTTATCAGTGGGGCGACATTAGATATTAAAAAGAAATAAAGAAGAGACGAGAGAAACACCCTTCAACCATGTTATGAGTATTGACGTTGCATAGTATGTCCACCAGAGGGCACTCAGCAACTTCCCTGTTGGCAACACAGATGTCTGTAACACCACAAACACAACAACCATCTGATCTGAGCAGAGTCGGGCAGAGCGTAAATAAATAACTACATATAACACGTATTAGGGAAATCTGTTTATGTTTTGTGTACCTGAAAGAAAAAATATTGGCCAATATATAGGAATATTGGACTTTTAAAATCACTAAATACTGGTATCTGTATCATCTTAAATATTCTATATCAGTTGGGCTCTAGTTCTACCCCAAAAGTTCCTATGCGCTCTGAAAGTACTACCCCTGAGAAAGGACTTTTCGGAGATAAACAATCTCCAAGAACTTTATGTAGAACCACGTTCCTCCACAAGAAACATAGGTAGTTTCTTAAAAGATTGTTAATCTTAAAAGCATTTTTAACTAGCTTCAACCAGCTTTTAAGCTACTTAACAGCAAAAAAACAAAAAACAAGCCTGACGACATGTTAAGGTCAACCTTCTCTTTGCAGTTCTCTGTCTCAAATTCCCACTTGATGTTTTCCTCTGGATAAAAGCTTAAGAAGGCTTGAACTTTATCACTGTCCATCTATCAGAGGATTTCTTCTGTAGCTGAAAATGGAAAAACAACATCCACCACTGCAAGGTCTATCCAGAAAGGTCATGAATTCCCATAATGCAAGACACCTTGAACACAGACTTTTTAGGGCTAAAGAATCTCATAGAACTTTATTTGGAAATGGTTTCATCCACTGGAAACATTGATCGTTACTTAAAAGGTTTTTTAATACGATGACGAGCTTGACAAAATGTTAAGGTTGACCTTCTTATTGCACATCAAAGTGTCAAATTCCCACTTAATGCCTCCCTTTGGATAAAAGCTCAACAAGGTTGGAACTTTGTCATCTATCCATCTATAAGACGATTTCTTCTGTAGCTTGCAGCGACAGCTGGAAAAACAACGCCTACCTCAAAGGTTCCTGCATTCATAAAGTATTACCCCCTAAACAGGGGTTAAACCATCTCATAGAACTTTATCTAGAACCTGGCCTAGATAACGTCTGTACAGAAAGTTAATGAGATGGAAATGCAACTAAGGTAAATAAGCCCTTTGGACCACAGGAACTCTTCCATAGGTCTAGTAACCACTGCAGATAGCATGCTCTTTTTTCTGTGTCTGCACTGCATAAAATGGAGAAAATCACAGCTCTTACAATTAGTATTTTAGGGTCTTGTCTAAAACTCCTACTACAGAGTAGGCACATAAAAAGAAGTGTACGTTATGATTGAACACATGAATGGACCGTGACAACGTATGTTAGCCTTAAAAACAAATTTACAAAAACACGCAGAACTTAACCTACAGTCAAGTCCAGGCTATACTGCGTCTATATGTGATGGCAAAAGTACTTGTCTTACTCTAACTGGTCAGAGCAAAAGATAAAACTCTTCACAAGCAATTTCTTCCACTTGTTACCAGGAATCCAACAAAAGGGTGAAGCAGGATTACAAGAAAACAAAAGTCCACAACAATAAGTGACGCCGGCAGGCTATTACATGACTTCAGAGTTGGTCCGAAAGCTAATGAAAGACTTTAAAGACAGGTTTTGTCCAGTGTTTCAGAGGTGATATCAACAGGGGAAATATGACTCTCAAATCAAAGCTACAACGTACCTGCAGCAATCCCAGTATAAATCCATTTCAGTGGTGTACCAAAACAGAACGAAAACCAGAGAGGTTAAAAGAGGACACTTTACTTTTAGCTCTAAATATAATGATGTGATATATCTAATGGACAAAACCATAAAAATAAAAAAAAAACATAACAAAATTTTAGGCAATGTATTTAACAATGTATTCATCTGTTCAAGCATAAGCTAGATATTAGCACATTTGGCTAACTGGCTAACTAGTTAAACAAGTAAAAGCCAAGGCCAGATTCTAATAGTTAGCATTCAGCTAACAACTTTATTATCTTGAGTTACACATTAAATAGAGAAACACATAAAATGTAGTCTCTCCCTGTTGTGTGGAAGCCAGTTTTAGATGCTACCAGAGTCATGGCTAATGTTAACAGCTCCATCATGCTTATATAGGCAACCATGGGCAAAATGGTATTAAAGATGCACAGCATATTTAGGCCAAACTCCAGTAATGCTATGAAAAAGTTGGAGCTTTCACGAATGTTTCAGCAAATAATCAAAGATTTTAAGCTGCAGGTGATGCTAAAGGAAAATAGAGAGGATGGCCAAAGTCAGTAAAAATTACTGGCAAAACTTTATTTTATAGGTCATATATTTTTCTCCTAAATGCCTCAAAGATTTCCTCATAGCTTCTTTAAAAACATATGCTTTTAGCTATAAATCACAAGTTTATTTCTAAGAAAGGCCTACAGAGATTGGCAGTAATTATACAGGAAATATCTCTTAAAAATGAAATCAATGAACAAAAATCCACACTAAGAGTTTTTGTTAGCCTTTAATGTCAGTTTACGAACAATAATTCACTTTTCGAATGCATTATGTAGTTTCTTCTTAAAAACTCAAACACAACAAAGTTGTACTTAACAGCTGTAGCAACAACTTGTATAAGATTTTCTCAGTAATATTCGCGTAATTTACAGCTAAATATCAAATATTTTTAGGAAGTTTGAGGAACGTTTCCAGGAAATGGAAAAGAAATACCAGAACTTTAAAATAAAAGAAAATCCTCTGGGGATCATGAATGTCTGAACCCTGGTTATCCATCCAACATTTGTCCACATTTTTGAGTCTTAAACGACTGAACCATGCCCTGTGACCTGTGAGGTTAAAACCAGCGATGACAAACCTCAGACTAAAGTAAAACAAAGACTACAAACTCTAAACTCAGCTGTCGGTGTGACTTTTATATAAAACCAACCGTGGCGTCCAGTTTCACTGACAGATGACTGACAGTTTGTGTGAGAGACGCTGTCAGATCCCATCAATCAGAGGGGGTGTGATCACCATCACTGTCCATCAACAGCTGATAACTGATCTGCATTCGAGTTTGTCCTCATTTATTACTGAACACTTGTCTGAAGCAGATTAGCAAAGATAATCTGAATCTAACTCTCGGAAATCCTCTGTTATTGATTCCAACATCAGCAGTTCTTCGACATGGTGCTTCTCACACACACACAGTGTAATGTATGTTTAAAACTACAGGCAGGATAAAAATCGGAGAGTTTTCAACACAGGAATAAAATTTCACAGACCAGGATGCTAAAATTCAGAGAAAATATGTCAATAACTTTCTGGGAAAGTGATCGATTTGGACATTATCATAAAACATTAGCATAATAAGATCATAGTGCCTCCCACCTATATGTTTAAGTGAAGCTGCATCTTTAGATTTTATTTATCTTCATCCATCAATATATTTTTAATTAACTCAATCATCAGTTAATGTTTAAACTGGTAAAAAACTGAATTCATTCAGTTTACATTAAACAAAAAACAGAAAAACAGCAAATATATCTTAAATGAACAAAAGAAATCAAGATTGTTTTCAATTAATTACTTTTTGTTTCACCCAAATCACCATTTCTAGTATTTCTAGCAATTAATACCTCAATACAATAATAAAATTTCCAGTTAGGCCGGTGCGTTCTGATCCTGACTCAAAAATCTGGATGTTGGGTATCGATGGAAGTGGCCTATCAGTTCAGTTCTATGCTGCTTCATGTTCACTACACCATGCAGCAGCAGCACGAAGGAAGCTAACAGCAAACAGTCGACAGTTTGGAGGTATTTCACATCGGCTACACCAACACATTTTCTTTGCATGTTTGCAAAAGTTTTAACCACAAATGAGTCGATGCGGCTGAAACGCTCCAAAGACGATGCTTTTCCTGTCAGCTTCTATCTCTTGTTGTGTTCAGATTAACACTTGTTGTGTAGCTTTTATTGCACATGTAGCCATCAGCTGGATAAATTTTATTTCCCTCCTCCTGTCACTGTCTGCTCCTCTCCGTGTGTGAGGAGGTGCACACGCAGTGAGACTGAGAGCAGGGAAAGGAGGAACTAACGAGACCGTGAATAACAGCAGGAAAGACTCTCACACTGAGCTGAAAGGAGACCAGTGCACACATTAATAATGTCAATCATTGTTCAACATTTATTTATTTTGGTCCTGTCGTCATTTATTATTTTACTAATAAACACCAAGTCAGTAAATTCCTATTCTTAGATGCAATGATTCTTCCTCACAGTGAGGAATACAGCTCATTAATTTAACACTGATATCAGATCTGTACTCGATATCAGTGTGATATCAGATACCCGAAGCCAAGGTTTTGTTATCACACTGGAACTGGAAAAAGTTGGATCAGTGCCTCCCTAATAACGGCTGTTAAAAGTAAAACTGATGTGGTAAAAGTTGGATGATCGATACTGATACAAACTGCACCTCCTGCTGTATTTATTATGGCTCCAACAACCATTAGTATCACAACTGATAGTAACAGACTTATACCATCACATCTACTACTAACGTGGGCTCCAGTTATAGCACCACCTCTGCTCCCACTTAGTGTTAGTGTTCCTTATAACAACACTAAAGCAGACTTATGTATATTTAGTATTTTTCAATGCAGAGTTGTGATCCATGTACTTTTACTGTATTTAATTCATTAATAAAGACCCTAGCTGTGTCATTAGTTCCTATAAAATGCTGAAATTCATAAGAGCACTCAGTGTTTTAAAGTAGGCGACAAGTTCTGTTCTTTTTATAGGATAACTATTAATAGGCTGCATATTAAAGCTATATATTTACAGTAAAACACTGGTGCTTATTGTAGAAGTGCTACAGAGACAGTAATGCACATTTGTAATGTAGGTTTTAGTGCACAGACTGTCCTAGAAATGCACTTTGTAATATTAAAAGTTGTCTATATTTAGGCTATTTATTTTAAACCGGGCTGCTTGTAATCACTCCAGTGCCAATATTCCATCAAGTGTAGTTAGCAGTAGTGTCCTAATCCTGATTAAAACTACTTGTAGTTGCACCGCAAACATAAACACGCCGCTGTGATAACAAGTAGAGGATTAATGGTGCAAATCCTGCAAAAAATAAAATTAATTATATATATACATATATACATATATACATATAAAGTGGATTTCAGGGTATATTTTTTAACTAAAACTACCACTAACCTCACTACTGTTACATCTACTACACCTCTTCTAGTCTACTACGGTGCGCAGCTCCGGCAGCGGCGGCAGCTCGGAGCTCGCATCCGGGCTCACCGTGCAGTTGGCCGGCTTGCTCTGGAGGCTCTGCAGGGTCGGGCTGAGCCAGCAGAAGCCCAGGATGAAGAGGCTGAGGATCCCGCAGGCGATCAGGAACAAGCCCAGCCGGATGCTCTTGTCCTCGGCCTCGGAGTACTCGTACGACACCCGGATCTTCGCCATGGCAGCCCCGCGGAGACCTCCGCCGGCATGGAGAGGAGGAACGGAGGAGGAGGAGGATGGATGGATGCACGGAGGATGAAGGAGGGGGAAGAAGAGCAGGAGGAGGCGGCGACGCTGTTCGCTTTCTGAGAAACTGTTGAGTTTAAACGCCGACTGCTTTCTGTCTCTAAATGTGTTTCATCTCCCTGTGGCTTCATTTATCCTCCCTCCCTCTCCGCAGCACTGTTTTCTCCCTCTGCGCTCCTTCATCGCCCATTTCACCCCCAGTCTGCCCTCCTTCTCACCCATTCACCTCCCACTCTCTTAATTCTCATTATCTTTATTGCAAAAGCCAAAACAACCCTGGAACTTTCTATTATAAAGGCTCATTTCACCCAAAATTACAACACACATGCTTATCTTCATAGTCAAAAGTATGTAGACACTTTCTGAAAATCTTTACCTCTGAGCCATCATATATTAAATGTCTGCAAAAAGCAATTTAAAAGCATGAATGTGCTCTCTGTGTCCAAATTCAAAACTAGAAACTGGAAAATAAGTTACTGTTTATTTCATTTTAATGTTCAGTGGGGCATGTCTGTGTAAATAAAGGGAAAATTAAGTAAAATTAAAGTCCCGTGCGCTGATAGACCTGCTTTCATCAACAACAACAGCATTGACATCATAGTGACTGATAACATTTTTTTTTTTTTTTAAACAAGAACTGTAAATAAAAGACGGACACAGCCATGACGACACCACCCATCAGCTTCTGGACTCAGTTTTAGTTTTTTGCCTGTGGTCATGTTGTTTTATTGGACCCAGAAGTGACCATATTTGGACGAGAGGGTGGAGTGCTAAGTTATCGCCTAATGCTAGCTAGGTCATGGGGACAGCAGTCTAAGCAGACCCGGATACCCAGACTTCCCTCTCACAGCCACCTCCTCCAGATCTTCCAGGAGGGCAGGGAGGTGTTTCCAAGCCAGCTGAGAGACACAATCTCTCCAGGGTGTCCTGGGTCTGCCCCGGGGCCTCCTACAGGTTAGACATGCCAGAAACACCTCACAGGAGGTGTCCAGGAGGCATCCTAGCCAGATGCAGAACCACCTCAACTGGTTGCGTTCAATGTGGAGGAGGAGCAGCGGTTTTACTCTGAGCCCCTCCTGAATGACCGATCTTCACACCCTCTCTCTGAGGCTGAGCCCAGCCACCCTTTGGAGGAAGCTCTTTGCTGGCATTTGTATCTGTGCCGGATACAAGATTCTTTCAGCCACTGCCCACAGATTATGGTCAAAGGTGAGGGTAGGAAAGTAGATCGAACGGGCCGGTACAGCATCCATATCACTGCAGACGCTTCTTCACACTAAGCTGCAAACTGCCCCGAGATGGAGGTCATCGCTCGATGAAGCCACCAGGACCACAAAAAGCTGATATGCAAAAAGCACAGATGTGTCCTTGAGACCTCTGTAAAAGTTATGAACAGAAGTGGTAGGTCTGATGAAGTCCAGTTTCTCACTGTGGCTGTGGTTGCTTGGTTCATTGTGCAGCAGTATTAAAGAGAAAGTCTTTGTTGTACATACAAATCCTTATAATAAGATTATAGGATTATATATATTTATGTTGGGTTTTGAAATTTATTGCCCAACTCTACGATACACTTTTTGTTTTATCCTGTCTCAGCATCCAACAGGTCACCAGCAACCCATCCTGGTCAGATGAACCACCTCAACTGTCCACTAAAAGCCTCCGTTTGTGTCCATCCAGACTGAAACACAATGTCAGAGGTCAGCACAGCAGCATTTCCAGAACCTGCCTGTCACAGGTCCTGAAATGGCGTAGCAAAAGTGACACATTTTCAAAGGTATTAGTGTGGACGTACTCTGAAAGCTTGAGCCTTCTTAGCCCTGAGTGTGGACAGTTTTAACATGTGGTTGTCAGCCTTTAGGGGTTTATTTGCAGAATTTAAACTAAAAGATTAGACGCATGTGTAACAGAGCCAAACAGTGGAGTGAGGAAATCCAGCAGTACCATCTTCTCTGAGTTTAGCCTTTCTGTTGCAAAGGTTTCACTTTGGGCAACTTTGTGCAAACAGTTTGATGAAGAAACAAATCTCTGCCCTCCCAGTTTGGGGTGGAAGAACTTGACTGGTGTGCCCTGACCTCCCATCCAACAGCAGCTCAGGTGTCTACATACTTTTGGTCATGTGGTGCAGCCTGAGGCTACGTGGCATGTTTCTATGGTTTCATCTCTCTCTCTCTCTCTCTCTCTCTGCAGGTTGAGTGATGCTCGGTCGCTCCGGTGGCCTGATGATTCAATCCAGATTTGTGTTTTATTTTGCCGCTGGCTGCTTGTTGCTCTCTCACTGTTACATGCTGCATGAGATAAGCCTCTTAGCTGAGGGAGACAGCACATCACTCTCTCTCAGAAACATCCTCTCTTTTTTCTGGACATCAGGTTTGCTTTTACACATGGACAAAATATTTGACTTTTTGTCTCTTTTTTTTGTATATAGAGATGATGAGCATCATTTGACTGGAATTAGAAAATCACAGATTAAAAATATACCACAGGTGATGAGATAGATAATCATTTAATAAATTAATTTGTCTAATCGTGGATGGAATTAGTATTTCCAGTTAGTTTCACCAGTTATAATTTGAAGCGGCAGTGAGAAGCCTAATAAACACTCTTTTGGTTGGTTCACCACTTTGAATCAGACTGAAACAGCTGGATTTCCACTCCTATTTGAACCTCTGCAGACCTGACACCGTAGCTTATGCCAATGGCTGACTTTTGTGCTGGTCTGTCTTCTTTGCTCTGCTATCACGATGCCAAAAAGCCAGCTGTAGTTCAGACAGCTGCTATTGATACAGTGGATCTGAGGTGCAAAATACAACATGAAAGGAAAACACAATTACATTTCACTTCACAGGAAAAGGAGGGACAACGGTTGTTTGTGATTGGACAAAAAGTTACAGCGACCGGGGCTGGAAAATGAAGCAGACGTTGACGTGTAGTTCCTCTCATGGCCGCTTGAGGCTCCAGCAGTGAGTCAGTCCCCACAGACTCCCATGTTAAAATGTCCAACTTTACAGCAGAAATAAACATGTTTACAGCCCGGTACAAAAAACTGTTTCCTCCCTCATGTCAACTGTATGGGGACGAGATTAATCAGTGCCAAGTAACATCCAAATAAAATCCTAGAAAATCCTCTCACTCACCAAAACTGGACAGTCTCTTAGTCCAATTAACCGCACAGCAGCCATATTATTGGTCAGATAACTGCATTAAAAATGCTCCAAAAGGCTCCAACAGCACAAACACGGTCCAGAGGTCCAGTTCAGGGACTCCAGTTAGCTGAGGTGAAGCCTAGCAGACAGCTAGCAGCTACAGCCGCCTGTCAGTCAAAGAGGCCACAGCCTTAATAATGCAAACTTTAAGCCTTAATACAATTTAAACAGGTGAGTTATAAACAGGTGTTATGAAGGGGGAAATTAGCTACAGAGACCAAAGAGTTTTTGTATCAGGCTGTAAACATGTTTATTTCTGCTGTAAAGTTTTAACATGGGAGTCTGTGGGG
>VUQI01002318.1:4312-20210 GCA_015106735.1 Paratilapia polleni | reverse complement strand
GATGCTTTTACATGACCTTTAACAGACCGTTCATGCTCGAAAACCCGCCGGTGTGGCTGAATTAAAACAATTCTGCAAAGAAGAGTGGGCCAAAATTCCTCCACAGTGATGTGAAAGACTCATTGCCAGTTATTACAAATGCTTGATTGCAGTTGTTGCTGCCAAGGGTGGCCCAACCAGTTATTAGGTTTAAGGGGCAATTACTTTTTCACAGAGGGCCAGGTAGGTTTGGATAGCTTTTTTCCCTTAATAAATGAAATTGTCATTTAAAAACTGCATTTTGTATTTACTCAGGTTATCTTTGACTAATATTAAAATTTGTTTGAAACATGTAAGTGTGACAGATATGCAAAAAACTAAGAAATCAGGAAGGTGGCAAACACTTTTTCAAAGCACCGTATGCACTTACTGGCCCATAATAGGCAGATGATTATCTCCTCTTTAAGATAACATAGCACAAATTAAAAAACTGTAATGAACATGTAACAAAAGTCTGACTCTCATGTTAAGTAAAGGGCATCAGTAAAAGGCTCTAATGTCACCAACAACAGCAGCTGACACCTGCTTTCACTTCCTGAGTCGAGCCAATAGGCCCTCTAAGGGAGGTCAGAGGTTAAACAGATAAATCCCCAGAGATCTCTATATGTGCCCCCGTCCGGCTTCATGGAGCAGGATGAAGGAAAATGTGTTAACAGACCACATGCAGATTGATACATGCTAATTGTCCATGTGAACACATGAAGAACAAAAACAATATTATTGCAGGTTTTGTTTAATAGAGAGCAGCTATTCATGTTTGATTAAGTGTTTTGATTTATTAAGTCAGTTATTTTCTGTTATGTAATTGTTATAATCAAAACAATAATCAATAGAAAGATACAGAAATTTTACAGCATAAATTACTCTTTGAAAGAAAAATACCTTTATGTATGTTCACTGAGGAATTTACTATGAATACTTGCTGCATTCCTGCAATTATCCAATCAAAGGTTTCCTCAAAAGGCCTCATGAACATAATGAGTTCAGTGGACATCAGTGATTTCCACAGTCAGCAGATCTGAATCCAGTAGTGCATGAGCTGACAAATCAGCAGAAATGAGTTGACCATGATCATGTCAACAAGGGGCAGAGTCTCAGAGAACATCTCCAATATCTTTGTTAGTGATACCAAGAATTTGGGCTCATTTGAAAGCAAATGGAGGCTCTACCCACTGTTATAATCCATGAGGGTACATTCATGTAGTAAAACAGGTAAAGACAGATCTTTGGCATTTGAGAATTTTATGTTCAGTGTGGCCCAAAAGTCCAAGTCCATAATGAAAACCCATAATTTTAATGTAGAAATGCATTGAACGTGGTAGGGGTGTTGGTGCCAGAAGGGCTGGTCTGAGTATTTCAGAAACTGCTGAAGTTCAGATTTGTTTGAGTTGTATTCTTCCTTTGAAGCAGTGTTCCAATGAAACTCAAGTAAATCACTTTGAGACATTTTTTATGTATAAATATGGCTTTATCTGAAGTTTAAAGCAGAACTTTGCTTACCTATTGTGATAGTAGGAAACATGCCATCAGAACTAAGTTCAAAAATAAGCTTTCATGCTGTCAATTCAAGGCTAAACTGAAGGTTTCTAAGAGGTCAGTGTCAGGCAGGCTACTCTAATATACTTTGTGCAAACTGGATCTGTTAAATCCACAATGTGGCAGACCAAAAGTGGCCGCAGAATAGTCTATGGACCATACCACCAGACGATCAAGCCATCAAGCTTTGTTCATTCATAGAAAAGCAGCTTCATCTCAGATACAGAAGGAGCTAAATAATGAACACAAGGCTCCAACCAGCCAATTTTCTGTCCAAAGAAGGCTGCCTTTTAGTGGTCTCAGAGGACAAGTAGAGTCTCAAGGCCAAACACTCATGGCAGGCTAAGACATACCAGCATTTCATAGAAAATGATGGAAAAAAGTACCATTTACAGATGATTTGAAGTCTGAGATTTGTGGCCGTAACACAGGGGTGTATATAAGGAGACTAACAGGAGAAAGAATGATACCCACAGTGTATCAAACCCACAGTGAAATATGGAGGTGGGAACATTAAAGTGTGGGGGTGTTTTGCTCCACTTGAGTTGGACACAGGCACTGAATGAACTCCACCCTGACCAAGGAGAAGTGGCTCCCAATTTTACAGACATGATCCACCCTCTGGTTTGCATATTTGGGAGAAATGCTGCATTTTTTTTTTTTTTTTTTAAATTAAAAAACAAAAGAATCTTCACAAGTAGTCTCAGACTTTTGGGTCTAGTTTTTGGAATAGTTCTTACTTTGGCTTAAATTTCTATTATGTGCCTAAAACTCTGACCAAGACATGCTTTTTGGCCTTAAAAAATAGGGGGGTCTGCAACTTGATTCATGGCGAGCAGCATAAGGAATACAAGCAGTCACACACACACACACACACACACACTATAGACCAGCACAGTGTGTCTCAGTAAAGGAGGACTTGGCCGCTAGATGGCAGCGTTTTGCTGAAAATAGATGGCCGCTCTAAAGCATGTGTGACTGCTTGTAGTCACTGCCTCCGACCCTGTCACTGCCTACTGAATCAAAAGACTCATTTGACTTTTATCTATTTTGTGAAGATTTGTTTTCTCTTTAGGGAGTGTTTTAAATTAAAAGTTTTACATTTTCCAATAAGAGTAAATATTATTAGTCAATTTTGTAGCATGTGAAATATTTAAATTTATTATGAGGAAAACATGTTTATAGCTCGAACAGCTGGATCAGGACATAGAAATAAAATAAAGTTAAAAAAAAAAAAAAGCAGTAAAATACGCTCCTGGGACAGCGTGGAAAAGGGTTTCCAGTAGCTGCTTTTTTTGACAGATTTGTCCCTGTGCGATCTGTGTGTCCTCCCCAGAGACAAACTGAGCTACAGCTGTAACAAAAATTACATAGATAGATAGATATTTGATATAGGCCTACAACAATTATTATAATTATTGTCTACTAACTTTACTGACGCGTAGGCTATTATTGTCGTATCTAAAGTAGACCAAACTTTTTCAAACGCAGCGTTAGACAGCGTTGCAGGCTGAGCTGCTCTGCTCTGCATCAGGCTGCCTGCCCTCAGTGTATCTGCAGAACCACTGCTGCAGGCTACAAAGTCATTTTAAATCTGCAAGCACACTAATGCTCGTTTTTTTTTTGTTTTGTTTTTTTTAACGGATTTTGCACATCTGTCATATTTAAGCAGGTGTTCAATGCAATCAAATGAAGGTAATTATTCATTTAAAAAAAAAAATATATATATATATATATATATATATATTATCAGCTTTGACTTGCAATCTACGCCATTATTGTGGTAAAACACGCCAGTAAGTAGAATTGCAAGCGGACTCCTTTCACTTCATTTAAAAAAATTACAGTTTGAAGGAGATCTGAGTGAAATGGCCTGATGGTTTATGCTCCTCATGGCACCCCTCCGGAGAGGCAGCAGTGGGCCTAATGGTTTGTTATTAATGACCTTTTGTGTTTCCATTAGGCTCCTCTCCTGCAGCATTCAGCCCGGCGCTGCTTACAGTACACGGGATTTATACGTGTGTACATTTGCACACTGGAGCTGCAGAGGGCCCTGAACCTCCGCACAAGAAGCGACTTTAATCTGTTTTAATGTAAACAGACGGCTTTGCTCAAAGGCTCCAAGTCACCATCATATTTTAAAAGCCTCCATTAAAGCAACCCCTTAGGTTGTTTACAGCAGAGGGCAGGCTGTGGGGAGTGTGATTAGTCTACCACTCCAATGTCCAGCTAATGACCACTTAATCGGTTCAGCTATGACTGCGGAGAGCAAAGAGTGAAAACCCCGATACCACAAAAGGAAACACGGGGCTGTAATGGGATTTGCTCTCATATGATATTAATATAGCGGGTTCATTTTAAGTGTCTGCCACCATCCATCTTTTTCTTCAGATAGTTGTAAAAACACCTGGCTGATCACAAGCAGTGAAAAAAACGTTGCAAATTGAGTTAAAACTGACATTTTAATTCAAAGCAGACAGCCGTGGCCAACTCCAGACTTCACTCAGAGCCAAAAAACCTAAAAGTTTACCTTACTCTAAATACCGATCTTCTTCTGGGCTGTGATCATTTTTGCATTAATGTGTAAGTATGCCTGACTTTAATGTGGCATCCATAATTTCTTACTTTCCTGTATCCTAACTCCTATTAACATTGTAATAAATGTGGTGCATTAAAATGGAAATACTCATGTAAAGTACAAGTACCTCTGAATAGTACTGAAGTAAATTTATTTGTCATCATGGACATGGGATGCACAAAAAAAAAAAAATCAGCAGCTAAATGTGAGTGTATCGTCGCAGTATTAAAAATTATATCATATTCACACAAATACAGTCTGAAAGTTTTTATTTGTTAGCACTTGTTAGTACATTCTCAGGTTAGTGCTTTTTGAAGAACTAAACGCCTCCATGTTTCTATTATTCTGAGTGCTTTATGCTTATATGCTGGCAAATAACACTCTGTTTGCATTTCTGGTACTACTGTAACACTTTTGCACTTTTTTTTTCTTTCTTTTTGCTTATTTGGTATGTGTTTTTCCTTTGTGTTTACTGGTATTATGTGAATACTTGCTGCAAAACACATTTCCTCTAGTAGGACAGTAAAGATTACCTTAAATTCCTGAGACCCCAAGCTCTTGTGTGGGATGCATTTTTAATTTCTCCTAGCTATTTGGGATTAGCTGGACCTGATAAGCATAACAACTAAGCATCATCTTTGAACAGAAAGTTTTTTTTTTTCAAAAACAAAACTAAGTTCAGTGGTTTTATTTTACAGCATAACACATTAAATTCACCATTGTTTAACAAAGTACAAAGCGATTTATTGAGCAGAATGAAGTATAAGGTGCAGAAAAGCCAAACTGTAATGTTCCCATGTAAAGACACAGAGTCTCAGGAGGTAAAATTTTAATTGAAAACCTTAAAACCTTACTTTTCTTATTGATTGGTCATTTGTTCTATAAAACTAGTAAAAGGGTGGAAAAATAACAAAGGTGGCATCTTCAGATGCTTTGCTTTTTTCAGGCCAGCTGCATATAAGAAAAAAGGCACAAAGATATTCACTTTACAAACATGTTAGGACAAGCAGCAAATCCTCTGGAGCCTTTTGCTTAATAACATATTCATTGACTCATTAAAGTGTTCTCTGATAGAGAGGTGGACTATAATTTGGGGGGGGGGGATTTTATTTAAAACTTTGTAAAACACGGATAACAGTGAAAGCCTTTTGTGTTTCTATCTGTGGAGTCCAACTGTGGAATAGTCTTTCAGCAGAACAGCAACAATATCCAAACATTTTCCAGTTTTCACATACAGATTTAAAAAAAATCTTTAAAAAGTATGTGAACCTGTGTACCTGTCTATGTTTGCCTTTATGTGTATATGTGAATATACATGTATGCGTGAGTGTATATTTATGAATATTACAGTATAAATAGGATTATTTATTTAACATGGGGTAATGATTATGCAGTATGTACTGTATGTAAGTGACTGTATGTGTGTGAGTGAATCTATGTGTACATATGTGCAAGTATGTGTAGGTGAACTTATGTAAGTATGATTGTGTATATATATGTATATACGTATGTATAGGTATGAATGTAAATGTATGTGTATATGGGACATGAGCAGGTTAATTGAAAGGAAGATGAATAATTATAATAATTAATAATAATCATAATTAATTGTAAATGTTGAAGAGAGACGAGGGGGTAGGATCATATGTTTACACTTCTTCCTACTCCTTTTTGAGCATAAAATTTGAGTTGTTTATAGATCTTAAATTAACATATTGAGTATTGCGTTTTGAGTTTTTTTTTTTTGTTTGTTTGTTTGTTTGTTTTCATCACCAATGATGATGTTCTTTAAAATGTTCGAGATAAATTATCTATTCTAATCTAATCGATGATAAAAATCGGTAAATTTTACCACCTTAATAAAAAAATACTGTTGGAATCAGCGCAGAACAACAGCAGAGACTAGTCACTGGGGGGAGCTACTTGAACATTCAGAGCCTTCACATGTCACTAATATTTTACACAACATCTGTGTGAATAAACATTATTTAACTTATAACCTCTATCAGTGCACGTGTAGGGAGATTTTAAAAGGGTTTGATTTAATGACATTTTATGATTAATAGTTGCAGTCGATATCTATATAAATTACTCATCCAGAATCAGAAGTGGAAAAGACTCAACCACATTCACACAGGTGCTGCATACCTGTGCTTTTCCTCAGTATTACTGTTATATGTTACTTTATACTTCCTCTCCTCATTATCTTATGTCTCTTATCCTTCATACAAAGATGAACTGAATTCAAAATCAGTATAAAATACGGCACTTTGTAAAACTTTGACTTTGAATCCCGCAGTAACAAAGTGCAACTGAGACACGATTATTTCATGAGTAAAATGATATGATAGATAAAAGAAATTAGCCATTTTCTGCCTAAAGAGCAGTTTTGCTTTTGACACTTAAGTTTGAATGCATTGTGGTACTGCTTATTTTACTAGAGTAAAAAAATGCAAATGCTTTTGGCCATAATAATGTTTGATATGACCAAAAGTGGATGTAAAAGTGGATGTAATGATCAATACACGCGATTCCATCTGCAGACAGTTGTTGTTGTTGTTGTTGTTGTTGTCAGACTTTGACATTGAACCTCCTGCATGCAAATTAGAAACCATTCATTTCAACTTCGGAGAGACTTCAGCGTCTGAAATATAAGGGATGTGTTCAGGGTCACACAAACGGGACAGGCTTGTTTTGAACTGACTTTAGACATATCCCGAAATTCTTTTTTCTCTCTGTGGAAATGATGGCAGTGTGCCATACAGAAGGCTGTGTACAATGGCCCAGGTCCCATTAAATCTGCGAAAGTTCCTTCCTGAGGCAAACATTGCCAGAAATAGTAATCTTGGCCTGAGCTGGAGCCTTAAGAGAGGGGAGCAATAATTCTCGGTGTAATAATGGAAATCGTTTAATTCTGTCCAGCAGCATGTGATCCTGCAGAGCTACGGTGCGAGGTGCTCATTCAGTTTTCCTCCGCCTGATAAGACTTCCTGAAAAACACACAGCGAGCAATCAGGCGACAACAATAGGCTCCGTCTGATCCTTTAAACTTCAGGTAGTCAACAGTGCACAATTGCACGACTTTGTTTTCACCCTCAGCGAGCATGTGACTCATAAACGCTTTGACATTTTGGTTTCATGTTGTTTGTTTAAGCTCTGATTGCACTCTGCAGTTGATTATTCAGCTGAGCCCTCATTAGCGTTTTAATTCAAATACATATTATTGGTCTTTTAATGGGCAGTGAGCTCTTCATGATTCATGGAAAATCATCATCACTTTTCGTGGACTTTTTAAAATAAACTCAAAGCTTTGGGAGATTTTTAGCAGTGATCGGAGAAGTCTTCAGAACCTTTATTGTAATAAAATGAAATATTCCTCAAAATACTACTACTAATAATTTTTGTCCTTCTGCACAGCAGTGCAGACATGGGCCTATTATTAGCAAAATATATTCAGAAAGATTCAAACTTTATGTACGGCTTCTGCAGAAAAACAACCCTTTGGCTGCTATATTATGTGATATCATTGCATGTAATAATGTGTATGTGCAGGCACTGTAATGGAGGGGCTTAAAGCCATCCAAAGGGTAACAATATAATGAGATCATGAGTGAAGTTTTAGTGTGACTGACTGGGAGATGATTTATGGGATAAGAAAGAAGAAAAAACAAACTTATCCTAAAGAAATATAATAAATATGAGCAAGTCTGATGCTTAGAGAGAGTTTGTTTGTTTGTTTTATTAGAAGGTAGAAGTCAAAAAGGTTAATTAGATATTTAATATTTTTTCTTTACAGGAATTATTAACTTTGATATAAATTCCTAGTATGTAAAGTAGGCCGAACTCTAACTGTACAATGTATTAGTTTACATGAAATAAAAATATCTCTGTCCTACACTGAAATACAGGGTTTGGATTGCAGTGCCTGACTGTGAAGGGGCACTAATAGTGGGAAAACACAATCCTTTGACTAAGAGGTGACACACACGATATTTGAATGACATATTCTGTGTCCACACTACTTCAGAAAAACACAATCACACAGTTAATTTCCTGTTCCAAGACACAAGTCTCACGCACTTACAGTCCCTTAACCAGAGACAGGAGTCACTGGCACTGGGAGTAATCCCACCTGCCATCATTTAAACAGCCCCGCGGAGGAAAGGGGCAATAAATTTGAATAATGGTATCCAGCAAGGCTCTGGAAGAAAAAATAATATTTCACAGATTTTACTGATAATTTATGGATCAAATGCGTCATTTGTAGAATATGTAGAAATGATTGTAATAGTATGAAACCAGAAGCAATTTTAAAGCTTATTCTTAAGTGTTTACCCCCGAAAGATGAACACCGGTACTGTGTCTTTAAGAACTTTCAAAATCGCATGAATGAAAAGCTCTTTGGCATGAAAAGATCGTAATCTAATGTCTTCAAAATCTTTAGAAACGCTTTTCTCTCTCTGCCTCATGTGTCGTGGACGCTCCTTTCTTACCCTAAAGCACAATTTCCACAGTTTCCTAGATTTTTTTCTAGATTGGCTGATAAATATCCACTAGAAATTATATTTTCAAAGCAGCAGTCTGTCTTGAACTATGAAACTTGATTAGGCTAAAATGAATTTAGCCGTTTCCACCCTCTCCCTGCCACTCACAATTTACGCAGCGACAGCGACTGTGCGTAAAGGCTGATCTGAGGCCTGTTTTCTTATAAACTTCCCACCGAAAAGCTCATCAGCTGCACCTGAAATAACTCGAGGCGTGCTGTGTCTGCTACATCCTCTTCCCTGGATTGTTTTGACTGCACGGTGGAGGGCAAACGTTAAATGTCATTTCTAATTTTAACCCGGAAAAGTGTCACTCGAAAACATCATGATAGCAGGCAGTCAGGGTCATCGGCCCTTCCGCCCGCATGAATCAAGAGTAAATGAATGCGAGCTTCAGAAGCCATTGTTTCAACACATGCAAGAGAAACATGCAATCCGAGTGTTTGAGGAAGGAGGAGGGGACCCGAAAACAGCATCAAGACACGACAGTAGCAGAGGAGAAGAAAGTGAGGGGGAGTTTATTTAGATTTAAAATACAGAAAGCGCATAAACTCACACTTACAAAAAAAAAAAAAAAATTATCAGAGCTGCTGTTATCGTCAGAGATTCTAAAAATCCGTTTTTAGGTCAACCAAGCCACATCTAAGCTGCAGAATAAATTATATTAAGGGCCATTTAAGCCCCTGATTATAAAATCTTACTGGCCAGCGCCCAGAGTGTGTGAATCTTGAGGGGCCTTGCGGATGAAGTATCGCCTCTGAAGTTAATTGTGTTTTCGTTTTAGAGGGGAATAGATTTCCTCTGTTTATTATGAGCATAGGGACGGATTTGCGTCACCGTGCAACTTGCAGGTTGAGATAAAGTTGCACAAATATTGAAAAAGGGAAGTTCTAACAGTCATTATAAAGTTTCCCCCCCTCTGCTCCGGAAGAAATAAGGATTTCTGCTGTATCCTAAAATACTAAAACATGTTCTATTTTGGGGGCAAATCTAGCAGGCATATCCGCTCATTTAACACGAATCACAGCCCATCAAAAACAGGATGAGATGGGGCTAATAGAGACTCTCCTGGGCCCGGGGCTATAAGAGTTGACAGTTCATTATTAAAACGTAATTTTGCATCACTGCGCGGCCTACGTTTCATTTCATTGTCGTATATGTTTGAACTTTAAGCTCACTTTGTTAAAAACAAAACTATATTTAAAGTCCGGGTCCGTTTCCACGAAGAAGAATCGAAATTCACATGACAGTCCATAGGTGTAATGACTGTTTTTGCGTGTGGTGATATGAGTGAGGAGGAGGTTCTCTTTAAGTGATCAATCCATCGTCTCAGGATCAAAATTGCTCCAGAGTCCCCGGTCATGTGTGTGTGTGTGTGTGTGTGAGAGAGAGAGAGAGGGAGACTATGTTACACATCATCCTCATTTACAAGGGCGTGATGTGAGCAAACGCAAAACATCCATTGGCTCCGAAAGTAACCAATCAGTGTCAGCGGAGGAACTTCAGAGTGGAACTGCGGGGTTAGGATTTCAGAGTTGAGAGAGCGATTTGGCACTTACACAAAGAGCACGATCATCTGTCCTCCTAAAACGCTACCCGTGCTTTTTTACATGCCTGTCCTTTTATACCCACTTCTGAGCAACAACACGACGCAGTAGAAGCTCCGGGATGTACACGGCCGGGCTCAATCCGTTTTATGCATCAAACTTTAGCCTGTGGTCTGCGTACTGCGCAGGGGGCTTCGCTGTGGATACCATGAAGAAACCCTCGTTTTGCATCGCAGACATTTTGCAGGCTGGAGATGCGGAGAACATCCCGGGATCGTCGACCCTCATGGTGCACATGGGACACCACCACCACCACGCGCAGCAGGGGCACTCGGGCAACTCTCCACTGCGCCCTTCTCCTGTTGCGCCGGAGCCGTCAGTGTATGGTGCCAGGGTGAATCCGGCGTCTCCCTACCACAGACACGGATTACAACTAACCTCAGTCCCCAGAACGGCATTTAACTCCCAACAAGCCCCCCCGCCTTCAAGCAAAGACCTCAAATTTGGAATTGATCGGATATTGTCTACAGACTTTGATCCAAAATGCAAAGAAAAGTCGACACTAAGAGGTGAGCAAAGAGATTTTTATTACAGTCAAGCTACATTTTAAAAGATATATTTACTGAGAAGGTTTAACAACCAACAGGGGTGTGTTTATTTCCTAAAATATTTTTATGATACCATATAGTGCTACAAGAAGACAACACGAAATCACATCCAAAGTTTAGAAACTGAAACCATGAGCAACCTGCTCCACTTTATAACACTGACACATTGGTCACAGAGTCAGAGCGCAAATAGTCTCTTATTAACGTGTCCTGTGGGGAAATCTTCTCCTCTCTTGCCCCCTAACAAGAGGTCAGAGGTCAGGATCAGCTACAAACAGCAACAACGCAGCTGGAAGATTGTTAAGCAGTACTTAATCAAAACAAAATCCGGGCTATGAAGTCAGAAAAAGTCCCCCTTTATTTTAAACTTGACCATGTTTGCACCCCTAAAAGAGAAGAGGTGTGTCTCTGCCATAACTCTGTGCTGACTGAAGCCCCTCATGTCTCGCTGTGTAACAGATCTCACATCCATCGTTAGCTCGAACCGTCAGTCAGGCATCCACGTCCCCGTTCAGCCTCCAGCCAGCCAGTTCTTCTCCTCCATAGACCCCGGGATGAGCGACGCGTCCTCCATGATGAGTTCACTAGGCAGCAGCAGCAGACAATCAGGCCAGCATCAGTTTCAGGACACCTTCCCAGGTAGACATCACACGTAGGACAGTAGAAGACGGAGAAATATCTGCTCTCTGTTTTGATGTGTGAGACACCTGCTGAGAATGTCCACTCTGACTGTTGGACTCTCTTTGCTTTAACCTCACCTGTCTTTTCTTTTTTTTTCTTTTTTCTGTTTTTTTTTTTAGGTCCATATGCTGTCCTCACAAAAGACACGATGCCTCAGACGTACAAGAGGAAAAGGTCATGGTCAAGGGCAGTGTTTTCAAACCTGCAGAGAAAAGGACTGGAGAAGAGGTTTGAAATACAGAAGTACGTCACCAAGCCAGACAGAAAGCAGCTGGCTGCCATGCTGGGGCTGACAGACGCTCAGGTAAGATGCAATGTTTACTCAGGAGGTTGGGGCCTGCACTGGCCTGTGGCTGTATTTTATTTATTTATTTTTTAGACACAAATCACATGTAGGGAAGAGGATTTAAGGAGCAGCCAATCTGCAGATCTATTTTGGAGATCTGCAGATTGTTATTTTTGTTTTGTTTTTTTACTCATCAACTCATTTAAACCAGCTTTTCTTGAAAGCTTTTTGCACAAGTTGATGTTTGCTAGGTGAAGTTATAGTTCTTTATGGTATGTAGTGTAAGGACGTTTTATTTTAATGTGGACCCAAGAGACTTATTGAGACCCAAAATGAATAATTAAAAAAAAAAGGATAACCAGGATTTTAAATACATTCATGTTATGAACTAATTTCCCTTCCCTAAAACTGCCCAGACAACGAACAGGTTTCAGATGTTTTTCTGTTTTTCAATTTAGTCAAATTGAAAACTAAACCTATAGCTTCTGCTTATTCCTAATTTCCTAAATGACATACCAGTTCTAAAAGCTACCCTTTCTGACCTGTAAATTTTTGCAAACATACTGTAAAACACCCACAGTGTGTTTGTTTCTCATAGCTCAGTGTAGGCTACAGTCCTTGCGTGAATTTTATGCTTCTGTGTTTACATTTATAATCTCCCAAAAGGGTTGTTTTCATTAAGCACCACATTGTTTTTTTGCTTGTTACCCGTATAGATTTATATATATAGCAAAAAAAACCTCAAAATTAATAATAAGCTAAAGTCCTAACAGGCTGTGACCCAGGCCTCCACCTCACCTGCAGCATTGGAACTGTATGGTGCAACCTGATTGGCTAAGGGGCTTCCTACCATGTGACAAATCTCACCATATCTTGAGCAACATCTGGCCACATGTTTTTGTTTACATTTCATCACTTTACTCAATCTACAGATGTCAGAGACACCAAGCAACATGTCAACATTACTGCTAAAAACTAACATAGAAACAAATTCTCTTATTTTGTTATTATTATTTTTAATTATATCACATTTCAAAATATATTTTTATATAAGTTCTCTCAGGGTTCCATCAATTTTTATATCATCTGCTACAGTTTAATGCACCTTTTGCATTTGCATTTGTGGTGTTTATTGCTTTTGGACTGGTCTCCCTTGCCAAAGCAGCACCGCTGGGATTCAGCTGGTTAAATGAAATGTTCCTGGGCAATGGTTTGCCTTGAAGTGTGTTGACTGCACCCTATTTTTCACCATTAACAGGAGAGGAAAGAAAAAAAGACTAAAGCAAACACTCATGAGATGTGTGTGTAGATTTTAAACGAGTGTGACTGAGACCTGGTGAAACATTTTCCTGCAACAAATAATGTTTAACTCATGAAATGCTGGTCCAGTTTATGTCAAAGTTTAAGGAATATTTGAGGGAAGAAGAAGAGAGTTTAACACTGCTTGGATGTTTGCTTTCAGGTGAAGGTTTGGTTTCAGAATAGACGCATGAAGTGGAGACACTCCAAAGAGGCTCAGGCCCAGAAAGACAAGGAGAAGGACGAGAAGGGGGAGAAAAGTCCGTCTGAGTCCGGCAGCAGGGAGCCCAAAGAGCCGATGGAGTCTGAGTGTGAGAGCGAAGGTAGGAGCGAGTGTGAATCCGACGAGGCCGGGGAGGAAAGCGCTGATGGACAGTTGGACATTTCGGAGCACAATAAGACCAGCGTGATCATGAGCGGGAGCGCGCCGGCGAGCAGCGCGGAGGCAGCGGCCACGGTCACAGACACAGCGGCATCACAGGTGCTAATATGAGGACCGCGTGCTTATTTAGGTCATGAACAATGAGTAGAAGAACGACTTCTTATTATTTTTGACAGAAGAACGACCGTGATGTTAAGACACTGGAGAGGCAGTATCGGTTCCTGATGCTGTGGAGAAGTTAAACTTAAAAGGTCGGGTTAATTCCTGGAAACACGTGGAGCGAATAGACAGTTTTATTTGTTAATTATAGGAAATTGTTTCAGCCCAAATACAGGCAGCATGCTCCAAACGATGCTGTGAATTTAATCAGATTTGATCTCTTTTGTTTTTGTCCACTCTTATAATAAAACCACAGTATATCTAAAGTTTAAAAAAAGACGGACTTCCGGCTTCTTCCAGTGTCTCCTTACTGTCGCTTTCCTTTCAAGAGCTTCTGTGTGCATGATGTTTTCCTCATGTGAAGGAAATACGCGGTTGTGAATTTTATTTTTAGGTTTTGAACCACTCGATTCACGTCATGATTGAGATCTCAGAACATCACGGCAGTGTTCATGTATTTTTATATATATAGTGTTGCTATTTTGTTAATAATTTGCACTGAAAATGTTGTAAATAAAATGTTTATTTACCTTGAAAATTGTATTATTATTATTGTTATTATTATTATTATTATTATTATTAATGATAATAATAATATCTCGCCCTATGGCAGCTGGGATAGGCTCCAGCCCCCACACGCGACCCTGAATAGGATAAGCGGAAGAAAATGGATGGATGGATTATTATTATTATTATTATTATTATTATTGTTGCAGTATTAAGCAGCTTGTACGAGGCATGCTTGGCTACTATTTAGTTTTAAACTGATGATTTGGTTTTGCAAAACATTTTTTTTTTCATTTCATTTGCATTTAAACTATAAATCTAAGCAGCAGTTAAACTTAAGTGAAAGGAAGTGCTCATGCACTGGCAATAAACTGGCAATAACATGAAAACATGAAGGTAAATAGAAAACTGTGAATAGCTGCTTTTCAAAATAATAACAATGCAAAATCAATATATAGGAGGTCTGTTTTTTATTTTGAAATACCAAATGAAGTTATTATTGTTTAAACATTTCAAATACAACATTTGTCTTAAAATATAATACATTTTAAAACTTGAACAGTCGCCATAAGTCTATCACAAATAAATGTTTATCCTCCCAAAAGCCCATGAATATGACTCGTTGAACTACATTTCCCTCCTCGGGACGCTGTAATTTTGGCAGCGCAGAAAGCGGGTGAGAGACCCAGCGGGTAATTTACAGTTTGTGTACATTTACTGGCTCCAGATAGCAGCTACGACCTGGATGAGCGTATTTTATGCATCCAGACACAGATACAATCAACATCTCCTCCGTTTATAGCGGTGCTCATAACCTCCCATCTGCAGTCATTTTCCACAACCGACAAATAAATGACGCCGCTCATACTCCAACATAAGAGGATACTGTGGTGATTAAGTGTAATGTCCCAATCAGCTTAATCATGAAGGCAGTAGAAGAAATCCACAGTCTTGCAGCCATACACAGAAACCTGCATGTGCAGGACGATTGAACGGGTTAAAGGATGTTTAATGGCATGATGTCATGACACACTCCCTCCCTTTACATGTCTATTATGTCTATCTGTGTCTGTAGGAGTAATTCTATTTTATAAGGCACTCATAAATCTTGACCAAAACCCAGTGACATCTCCTCAAACCCTTTACCCCTCATACTGTAGTCTTAAATACTATATGTGTCCTAACAAAGATCAATATTCATTTTTGTGTAGTCATCAGAGCTGTCAGAGTCATGCAAAGTATTCTGGTGCAAAAACTGATGACTTTTCCAGAAAATTCCCCCTGTAGAAGTGCTTTCCAGTCCAGCTGCAGGCCAGTGTAATGATTGTGTAAGATGACAGTTTGAGTCACACTGTTGTTTATTAATGTGAGTATAAATATATTTAAGAGCTCCAGTGTCATGCGTCTTGCACAGCAAGAATAATTTTTGCATTAATCTGAAGCAACCTGCCTGGGCTGCTAGAAGGTTTGTTGATGGAAAATAAAGCCTGAAGGAACTTTATGGGAAAACAAGCTAATAAATAAGCGTTGTACTGTTTTACAATGTATCCTAAACACCAGCACTGGAAGATGTATGAGGATTTATTGGAGTTAGCGGCACACAATACTCCACTGCAAGCCAATGTTTTGCATCCAGAATTTCACCAAAAATACTAAAGTACTGGCCACAAAATTCTACTAAAAGCTAATTTTTACACCTTTTATTCTTTTATGTAACCATTAAATTATATAT
>VUQI01002317.1:17599-28323 GCA_015106735.1 Paratilapia polleni | reverse complement strand
TTTGCAAAAATCAAAACAGAGTAAGTACAAAAAATGACCACTGTTTATCACAGAAAAGTCTCATCTTAAAAAAAAAAAATGGGAAGAAACAGAAACACAGTAAAAAGTCAACAAAACACAAATGTCCCGCTGTCATCATTAATCCCAAGACTCGAGCTGCAAGATCAGTCTGTGCTAGAATGAGGGAGCACTCTGCACAGAGCTGAGAAGAAGAAACCCTGTGGCTTGTCCCGTCTCTGGCGGTGTTGTGGATGCAGGGAAGGTGGAATGTCAGACCGCCAGCCGACCCGGAGGTGGATGCAGGGGACTCCAGGTTGGAGGTGCAGGTGGGGGTTCTTGGGGATATGGGCGTGGTTCACAACAGGGCTGGTTCTCTACTTTGGCTACGCTGCGCCCCTGGCACAACCGCCGATGTCGCAACAGTCGGTCTGTGCGTGAAAAGTTCTTCAAAAGACAAATATTAGACAAGGTCAATAATTCACTTAAATTTGTTTTTTTTTGTTTTTTTTGGCGGGGGGGGTCGTCTAACCTTATTTGTTAATTACAACCAAAAAAGGCCTGCTTTAAAACATGACAAAATTTAAAATGTCATTCATTAAAATGAAACTATGAGTGTCACGAAGGAGGAATTTAAACAATAAATGTAAAATCATCCAGTGGGGTTTGTTTGCCCTTTGACATGTCTATATATTTCATTCCCCTACTTAGATTATTCAAAGAGTGAGAATTGCAGAGAAGTCAGTAATTGCAATATTTCAATAACTGACCGACTGTGTGGAAAAACAGACTTCAGTGGTTCCATATACCGTGCTGTGAAAAAGTATTTTCCCCGTTCTTGATTTTTTAGTTATCTGCATATTTGTGACAGTTAAATGTTTCAGATCAAACAAATTTTAATATTAGACCAAGATAACCAGAGTAAATACAAAACGCAGCTTTTAAATGATGATTTAATTTATTAAGGGAATGAAATGTTCCAAAACTACCTGGCCCTATGTGAAAAAGTAACTGAGTTAAATCATTGAATTAACAGTGATTAACCACATTTTTTGGAAAGCTGAGCTAAATTTCACCAGCCACACCCAGGCCAGACCTGTTGAATCAAGAAATCACATAAATAAAACCTGTCTGACAAAGTGAAGCAGGCTAAAAGATCTCAAAAAGAAACACAACATGCCACGATATAAAGGAAGAGATGAGAAACAAAGTCAGTGACATCTATCAGTCTGGAAAGGGTTACGAAGCCATTTCCAAGGCTTTGGGGCTCCAGCGAACCACGGTGTGAGCCATTATCCACAAGAAAACTTGGAACAGTGATGAACCATCTCAGGAGTGGCCAGCCTACCAAAATTACTCCAAGAGCGCATCATATTTACTCAGGTTATCTTTGTCTAATATTAAAATTTGTTTGATGATCTGAAAAATGCAAGTGTGACAAATATGCAAAAAAAACTAAGAAATCTGGAAGGGGGCAAACACTTTTTCACACCACTGTACATAGACTTTACCTGGGCATCCCACCCAGGTATACACGAGCCATCCAAGTATATAGGGCATTATGTTATAGCATTTCTAGTTAATCCATCTGAAGAATTGATATCATCAAAGATTAAAAAAAAACTAGTGGACAATCCCCACCTTTATTCTGAGAGTTCAGCCTCTGCTAATCAGCTACCCCCAGCTCTTCCAGCCATGTGTTTTCCCCATCGGCTGGCTGGCCAAGTTGCTACTCCGGTCATCGATATAATTCAGCTGCTTTCTTTTGAGGAAGCAGTACATCCAACAGTCAAACATGCTCTAACTACACCATCTTGGACTGCAACTGGCAACAGTAGTCATCCTCCTGCTCTGAAGAGCCGCTGTAAACTGGAGGGTCATGCAATTGCCATTTTATTACCTTTAATTAAAAAAAAAAGAATCAAAGGCTTTAAGGATGTACAATGTACATTTTCAGCTAAAATGTACATTATACATTTGTACATTTTGTCATTGTACAAATGACAAAATGTAAATCTCTACACCTGGTATTAACTTATATTTAAAGTTCTATCTTCACTCGAACCAGAACCTGCAGCACGTAGGGAAATGTTTGATGTGCCGCTACAGCGAACTGACTGCAGAGCAGAACAATGACTACTGTTGCCAGGTGCAGTCTAAGGTAGTGGAGCTGGAGTTCATCTGCAGTATGAGAATCTCACTTGAGAGGCAGCATCTCTTAAGAAAAACAAGTTAATAAGCTAATGTTAAATCATAACTAAAAGAAAACGGAAAAATCTGGTGGTGCTTTTTTCCTTTTTTCTTCTTTTCCTTAAGCTCATTATGCATCGTTTTTACTGGTCCGGCCCACGTAAGACCAAATTTGGCTGTATGAACTGTATGAAGTGCCCATGAACTACAATGGGTTTGACAGACCATGTGTTACTTTAGGTCGCGTTTGCTTGTGTTTACTTGTACATACCTGCTGGCACCGTTCACACTGGTAAGGCTTCTCTCCACTATGGACACGCTTGTGTCTCTCAAGGTGGTAGCGCTGAATAAACCTCATATCACACATGTCACAAGCAAATGGCTTCTCTCCTAAAAGAGCACACAAATACAAAGTCAATGCATCAATTTTAGCGTCTTGTACTAAACAAACTGCGGACAGACCTTTTACTTACTAATCTTTCTTTGCAGACTAAATCTCCAACATTTTTTAAAAAGTCAGAAAAAACTCCCTTATTGGTAAATTTCAGTGAATTTTCAGCATTTCATAACTGATAGTCTAAAAGGCCTCGTCATCAACTCATTATGTGTAGATCAAAGTGGAATTTCATGTTTTTGTGGCCCAGATCTACGCAACATGGAGGCCCCACAAACTGGGGCAAGTTTTTTTTGAGACTGGTTCAACATCCCATCAAATGACTTGACAATCCAAACTCGAGTTTGTTGTGACCCAGTTATGTTGCAAGCGCCAGTGCCTTTCCCTGTAATAAGGGTACGGTAGAGGAACGCATACCCGTATGAGTGAGGCTGTGTCTCTCCAGGTGGTTACGCTGAATAAACCTCATGTCACACATGGAACAAGCATACGGCTTCACCCCTACACACACAGAGCAATATATTAGCCCTACCACTCACAGGTCCAACAAATACAACTTTCAGACTAGTTCTAGTGCTAAACACCTTCAGAGGTAATTACTCATGTTGTTTTTCAGAAATAATGCCGAAATGTTCAGACACGCAACTACAACCATAGGATAAACTGTGAATAAAGTTTAGTTATACTTTGACATAATACAAGAGATAAGGATTTTGAAAAAGTAACACCGAAGCCTGTTTTATGTGCTGTGTAAGATTTAAATCACTGTGTTGTTCAGTGACATTCTGAAGGGGAAAAAAAAACACCCGCAACCTCACTGCTTTTTGATGACCCAACACCTAAACTTTAACAGGAAGACAAAAAACTGATAGTATTTTTTCCTCTTGAGGTTTATCAATTTAACTTTGGACCCATTAGCACTTGTTATTAATTTTCTATATAATTAACTAAGTTAATCATCTCTGGCCAAGACTTTTGTCAATATGCAGTGTAACAAACACTGCAAGACACTTTAATTGCCATAATTTAATCAGATGCTATCACAAATGTAAAAATGCCAAATGAGGATAGGTAGGGCATAACTGGTTACCGTTTTGGGGTTACGTGTAGATCTGACCCCCAAAGATTATCAGTCCTTTCACACTGGGTTGTAAGTCACACAAGTGTATTTGGACTGTAGGAAAGCTGGAGTTAAAAGACTGTGGTTTTGACTAGTTTTGTGGTTTTTAGTCATGTCTGACAGCAAACTTTAGAGCTAATGCACTCCCTGGTGAAACAAGTGTCAGAATTGCCATTTCATTACCTTTGATTAAAAAAAAAGAATCACAAGGCTTTAATGACAAATGACTAAAATATACACAAAATGTGTTTTCTGCTTTCTACACATTTTTGATTCTTGAATTCTTACATTAAAAAATGATGTCAGGGACTGCAATTGGATTTGAAATAATTAAGACCAAACCATACCTAAAAGGAGACTTACTGCACAATCTTTAAGCCTTCTGAACAATGAACTGAATCCCGATTTGCACCTGGTATTAATGAATAAAGTTCTATCTGGACGCATTATCTGGGTAATGAAATCTGATCCATGGACCTTTGGATTAACACTTGGGATTAAGATGCATTTTCAATGGATAAACCAATTGATCAGATTGAATCAGTAAGATATCAACACTGCTCTGAATTAGGACGACATAGTGAATATGATCAGGTCATGTTTGGAGAATCTGGTGAAGTCTCATGGCATTAACACCTGGATTCTTAGACTGCCCCAGAGTCTGACCACAAGTAGAAAGAGACTCCTATCCTTACTATGGAGGGCTTCTTGCTTTCCGCCCATGGACCTCTAATAGATGTAATTAACCAAAGTTACTGTATTTCCATCCAATATGAATGATAAAACCAAACGGGGTGCTCAAGGGATATGAATGCCACATCCATTCGTGAGACTGACAGGTGATCAGTGCAGTGTCTACATCAATGCAGATGATGTAAAGTCAAAGTGGTGGATTTACTGGTCACTATGGCCACGAGTTATGGGTAGTGAATGAAAGAATAAGACTGCAGATACAAGCAGGGTGGAAATCGCTCCAAAGCATGTCAGGGCTCAGCCTTAGAAATAGGGAGGTGCTCAGAGTAGAGTCCTTATCTGCATCAAGAGGAGCCAGCTGATGTGATTCAGATAACAGCCTAGAGTGCCTCCAGGAGATCGTAGGTCAGACACTTCAGGCATGTCCAACCGTGAGGAGACCCACTGGGAAGATTAGATGTCTCAGCTGGCTTGGAAACCCCTTGGGGTCCTTGGCATCTAATCACAATGCAGAGCATTTTTCTTTATCTAGATAACGCATCCAGATACAGATCAAAATTTAACCAGGTTTAAATTGGGTGAGGGTGTTGGCCAGATATTTGGCAAGCCAAGTATTAAATTAACCAAACATACCACAAAACAAATGAAGCGTGAATAATGGCAATTCAAACATCTTCCCTAGCAGCAACTAACCAGACCCTAGAAAAAGATAGCTTCTGACTCTCTTTGATACTATGCAAAAGTATTCCCCTTAATAAGGAGTAAATGGTGTCCTATGCAACTACTTTATAACCACACAGAAGTATCCTTCATATTGCACAATATATAAAAGGTCATCTACAGTACTGTGAAAAAGTTTTAGAAACTTTAGATGTTAAGATCCTTTTCCCATCACATAATCCTATCATAAAGGTGTCTGATTGGTTCCAAATTCATCCTGCAGCATTAGAACAACCTTAAACACATATAGCCGGACTTATAAAGAACTAAATTTCAGTGACAAAATGAACAAGACGTTCTGTGACAGATTCCCCCTACATAGCCCTGATCTTAACATCGCGGAGCTGGTCTGGGATTACATAAAGAGGCAGAAGATACTAAGACATTTGAAAAATTGGGGCAAATTCTCCAAGATGCTTGTACTTTAAAACAATTGTGTACAAGTATATCTATGAGAATTGGTGCCATTTAAAATGCCAAATATGAACCACATTTTATGATAACTGTGTTCATGCCATAATTTTTGAAAATAGTCTTGCTTTACTTTTACTGCCCAAAACCTTTGCACAGTACTGTATACAATGTGATATGGGCAGGTGCACTGACGCATACCCGTATGAGTGAGGCTGTGTCTTGCCAGGTGGTAACGCTGAACAAACCTCATGTCACACATGGTACAAGCAAAAGGTTTCACACCTAAACGCAAAGCATCAATATGTTATTTTCAGGACTTTGAGCTTCTGTTTCACAATCCATCAATCAATAATGTACTTTAAACATCAATTTACAATTGATGGGTTGTTAACCATACTTAACTTGTTTAAACTAGCAAAATTGTTCTAAAAAGGATACATTTTGAGGTTTTGCTTATTCTCTAAATCCAATTAATACATTAAACTGTGTTGATCAAATTTTAAATCCACAACTAAACACATCTCATGAGCTGATGATATCATAGTCCTATATTTATTTACATGCCAAGCCTGGTAATAATGTTGCCTTTGACACATAATACAGGATAGCCTTGATTAAGATAAGTGCGCTACTTACTACTACTACTAATAATAATAATGATAACTGCCTCAGACAAATGACCCTATATCTAACATCATGAAAGTACTGTGACATGGGTAAGGTGGGTGGACGCATACCCATATGAGTGAGGCTGTGTCTTGCCAGGTGGTACCGCTGAAAAAACCTCTTGTCACACATGGTGCAAGCATAAGGTTTCACACCTAAACGCAAAGTAGCAATATTATATTACTTTACCTCAGTTTCCATTCTTTACCAATAAATATCTGGGCTATTGTTGATTAACCACACATTTACCAATGCATGCAAAACAAAGATACGTCAAATGTTTCCTTAATGTAACACTAGTTATCCACAAAAACAAGTTAATGGACCATTTTGTTTTACAAGTCAACAAGCCATTAGTATTCTAAAGAGTTACAAGTGGAGTCTGGGAAAACTGTAATAAAGACTATGACTTTTGTATACATTGTGTAAACGGTTTATTACTACACAAGTATTTTTGCTTATGTGTCTATAAAAGCACGTCCAATGTTAAAAATCTTTACACTGACTGAGAATTTTACCAACAGTGATCTCGCCTATTAGGCAGCTGATGAAACGAAGATTTTTCTCTGATGTTTTTCATCTGCCAAATGTGTCTACATTATTGGGCTTTACCGTTGCTTTTGGTTAATTTTTGCTCAAAGATGCTATATGTTCATAGGGGTGTCAATTATTTAAAGTAAATTACTAGAGATGCACCGATCGACCTGCCAGGGACCAGAATCGGCCGATTCCCAGCATTCTCAGCCGGGCCGGTGACCAGCTGGTCAGTCTCTCATACGTCCGATTATGCGTCAGTCCGTTTCATGAATGTGCAACATGCGCACAGCGGCGCAGGAAAATAGTAGCATGCACGCTCACAGCCACATGCTAACATATTGTTAGCGTGGAAACTCCTCACTATGAGTGAAAACACAAAATTTGCCAAATTAAACTGCGGGGTGACGTTTGGATCAACAAGCCTAATCATACATTTAATTCACCAACAACCTGCTGAACATGGACATTTTAAAGAAGCTAACAACCACAAAGTAGCTAAAGCTAAAGCTAGCCAGATCTCAGAGCCAGCAGCCTCGGTGTGAGCAAAGGACTGAAGCAGTTACGAGGAAAATTACAGAGACGAGTGAAAAAGAGAAAAGGGTCGATGTTCTGTTTTCTGGTGAAGTTATAAGCATACTGGAAAATGATTCAAGTTAACTGATATTTGTTTTGTTATACAAATCTGTTGTACCTGCATTTGTTTGGTAAGGGAAAAATTTGTCAGGTAAAAGGTGGGTGTACAGCAACTCATTTTCAGTTAATTATTTGTACCTCCTTCCTGTAGCAGAGCACTTTATTTTCAGCCGTTTAACTGAGAGAAGATTCTGTAACTTACTGCAATTTGGAAGAAATTGTAAATTTTAATTATTATGAAAATAATATTCTGCACTGGAGAAAAGTTGGTTTTTGCTTGTATGAGCTGTCAGTTATAGTTCTTAGAAAGAAAATTGGAATCGTCAAAAATCGGTACTAGCAGGTCAGAGAAAAATTGGAATCGGCCAAGAAAATTGCAATCGGTGCATCTCTATAAAATATATCCATACAAGATATGAAACTGGTGGCACTCTTGATATTGGTGCAATCAGGAGTATGTAACAGTGACCAATACACAGTGTTAAGGGCAGGTGCACTGACGCATACCCGTATGAGTGAGGCTGTGTCTTGCCAGGTGGTAACGTTGAACAAACTTCATGTCACACATGGTACAAGCGAAAGGTTTCACACCTAAACGCAAAGCATTAAGGTATTATTTTCAGACCTCGTTTTTTTTTTTTTGTGTGTGTGTTCACAATCCATCAATAAGCAAAAGACTTCAAATATTTATTCAGAATTGATGGGTTGTTAACCACTATTATTAATTTCCCTTTTTTTTTTTTTAAAGCCATTACTTGTTGTTAATCCAATTCCAATAAAGAATACATCAAACTCTGAACCAATTCTCAAATCCACAACTTAACACATCACATGAGCTGATGATGTTGCAGTCCTGTGTTTCCTCACACTCATTTAAAGGTTACAATTACGAACATAATGTAGGGTAGGCTTCATCAACATCGTTCTTCTGGTCACTTAAAGAGTATTGACTAAGAGTATAACTACCATAGATGGCTTACTCTCTCTAACAAAATGTACATACAGTCTGATTTAAGTGAAATGGGTAAGGTGGGCGAACGCATACCCATATGAGTGAGGCTGTGTCTTGCCAGGTGGTAGCGTTGAAAAAACCTCTTGTCACACATGGTGCAAGCATAAGGTTTCACACCTAAACGCAAAGTAGCAATATTATATTACTTTGCCTCACGTTCCATTTTTTTTTTTTTTTTAAATTTAGGAATCAATATTTAAGCTATTGGTTATTAACCACACAGTGGCCAATTCATGCAAAAACAACCCCCCCAAATATATTCTTCATAGTACCCTTGTACAGTTCGTAGTGTTGCCAACAAACATCAAACTAGCAAAATACTGAATTATAGTTATCTTGTTGATTCTAACTGATGTCTACAGCTAAGAAAGAGACAAAAAAAAAAGTCTATAATAACTTATACTTGACATGTCCCTTAAATATAAGTAGGAAGACAAACTAACAAAATTAAATGTACACACTTCTTACTAACAATACATGTCACGGGCACGGTGCACGGACCCATACCCGTATGAGTGAGGCTGTGTCTCGCCAGGTGGTAACGCTGAAAAAACTTCATGTCACACATGGTGCAAGCGTAAGGTTTCACACCTAAACGCAGAGCATCAAGAGAATTATTTTTGAGTCTCTGCAACAAAGAAAAAAATGTATCTATAATCCTATCTCATAAATTAAATGTGCCAAAGCGGGTTAAATTGATATCTGTGGTTAATAACCAATGTCATACCCTGAAGTAGATTATAAGGGTACAATTTAAGATTCTCGTTTCAAATTAAAAAACTCCCAGAGGGGCTTTAAAGTTCACTTACACAACACATGAGCTGATAATGTCATCTAGTTGAAATTACACTTATAATGAATCTGATCAAAAACTGTATGAATACAGATTTAAAAGACTAGATCAAGCATATAGATGTTAAAGCATCCTATTCTTGTGACAGCGTTAAGATTGGCAGACGCATACCCATATGAGTGAGGCTGTGTCTCGCCAGGTGGTAGCGCTGAAAAAACCTCTTGTCACACATGGTGCAAGCGTACGGCTTCACCCCTATACACACAAAGTACCAACTTTAGCATAAAAACACTCAACTGCCAAAATTGATCCATGTTAAACTTTACTAATTGCTTAGTAAAGTTTGGTTGCACTTATCAGCGCTTTGTTTAAACTGGAAATTCCAGCATGCTTTAAAAATCTGCCATTCCAATTGAAAACAACATTTGCATCTCTGAATAATAATGAAAATGTCCTGTGCAGAAAGCAAAATTAACTTTTTCCAAACCAAAAAGAAAAAAAGAAAAAAAACAAACAAACTACCAAATGACTGGTGAAAAATTGGGGCAAAAATCAAAATCCCTAATGGTCACATTCCAACTAGCACAACAAATGTTTTTTACACTATGTCAATAAATGCTTCTGATCATATAATTTCATCATACCACATACAGATTTCTGGAATAGATTTATTCACGCTGATCACAGAAAGTATGACAATTTTAGGCAGTTGGCAAACAACTATGCACAAGACAATAAGTTTGGACATTCATTTGCAGACCAAGCATTACGAGTTGAAAAACTGAATTACAGTAAAGGAAACTGCTCTGAAAACCATCATACAGAACCTAGCATGACATCTAAGTAAAAATTATCTTCACTCCATCTTCAAATAGAGAAAATGTGCAGTGTAAAAAAAACAAAACAAAACAAAACAAAAAAACCCCACATCTGACAAAATAGATTGTACCGTTACACAAAATATTTTTGGAAATATAAAACTTTTTATAAAGAGAAGACTGTGTTAGTTCCTGGCCATTACTTTGAATGTGAAATGACACAATGACTGTGTGAAAGAAAATTGGCCTAAACAGTGATAAATATAAAGTCCCAATCTGAATAACGCTCACATCAACTGAGACCACACACAGTGTTTTCCTTACAGGTCTAGCCCCCCTGCCCACCTCTACGAACAAGACTGCATAACCAATACACACCCTTCAATTCAGAGTTTGTTCATTTCCACAACAACTTCAAATTAACAGGTCTTAAATTTAGTCTCAGCATGTAAAAATAATCCCCACCTTTAAGAAAGACACTTCATTACTTCAAGATAATTGGCCAACTGTATATTCCAAGCTGCAAGTAATGTGATTCTTCTTTTGGCCTTGGCTAAAACCCCTAAACACACAAACTTTACCAACTTTAGTATAAAAGCTTGGTACATACAATGTGCACATATGACAACCTCATAATTGTAAATCTTCTTTTTGTACTTTTTAAAAACAAAATTGTCATTGTTGCAAACTCTCATCAATTAATTTGGCACAATAAACAAAGTGTACAGATGAATTTA